>VYXH01011593.1:52852-127805 GCA_013397275.1 Burhinus bistriatus | reverse complement strand
GCTGCTAAGCAAAATAGACCTTTGAGAACCATCTACAACATGTAGTCTGAAGTTCTGGTTTTCGTGTTCCCAATTTGACATGAGAGAGGTTCAGACTGTCCCAAAGTCTGCTGCTTCTGCTGTCATCAGAACACCACATTAAAGAGTTTTGGTCTCTGTGAAGGAGGAGTCCATTTTTGTCCCCTATGGATCTTCAACCCCTTTGCACTCTTGATAGCATATCTAGTGAACTGGAAATTATACCAGTTTCAACAGATGCTGCAGAGCAAGACTGAGCAAGAAAAAAATGTTTGCAGCCATCAGGGAATTAGAGAGAAGGCTAACTACTACACTGGGCTGAGACTTTAGTTTTAACTAAAAATATCAGAGATAAATTATGGTTTTGGGCCTTGAGAATACAAATTGAACACCAAGGGATAAGATAAAAAAACAACTTTTTTTTTTCCTCCTATTTTGTTTTAAATGGAGAAACAAGGAAGTCCTGATGTGGCATTTACTCCTTGGCCTGAGTCATAAATCATTTGGATCTTAGACTGAAACAATACCTTTGCTACTCTTTGGAGCAAATGTGTTTCCCTAAACAGCACCTTGTGGTTTGTTTCATGCATCTCAAAAATACAAAAGTTATGCAAGTCTTTACTTCATTCAGAATTACTTTCCCAATCTTTTACTTTAGCATTCTCTTCTAACAGATGCTCCCTTCATCTTTCAATTAAACGCATCCCTTCCTAACATGAATGCACAGAAAAAGCACAAGAACAAACAACTATAAAATACTGCCAGGACCTGAAACTCATTGTTCTCTTTGCTCCCTGTCTCTTCATCACTCCTCTCTCACCTAACTTAAAACTCCTTGGGACCAGATCAGACACTTACTTTATATTTGTATGTTGCTTGGCACAATTGGTTTCAATCGCTTCTTTTGCACTATTAAAGTCTTCTACTTGCTGGGAGATCTGTAAACTCAGTCTCTATAATAGAAGTCAAAGATCCAATCGCTAATCTTCTACATTGCAACACTTTGTACTTCTGCATCTAGAGACAGCGTATCGCCCTTATCCACTTTATGAATCCTTCATCTTTTCAAGTATAGGACAGAAAGTCACGGTCACTACTGTCTTCATCTTTTGACATAACAGCACCCAGAAATTATTTCTACTGCTGATATCTTCATATAAACTTTTGAGGAGACCTACAGCTGCTGGATGATCTGGATAGGTCTCAGAGAAAGCACACCATGTATATATGCCTTAAAATTACATTGGATCGTATAAAAATTGCTGATAGAAGACTTCTGTAATTGACATAATACACTTTTCAGAAAGGCATCCACAGGCTTTTCCTCCTTTGCTGTTTAACCATCTGGAGTTTTGCTTCAAACACTACAATAAGATACTGAATGCTCTGTTAATTGCACAGAAGTCCATTAGCATCAAGTGACAGCAGTAGCTGCAGAAATACAAACCAAACTGACCTTGTGGCATACAGTCATCATTTCAGTGACTGTTTTGAAAAAGGTACTCATGAAAACTTTATAGTATATACAAAGGTTCTATAAAACAAAATAAACCAGAGGCAAGTTCTCAAACAGTAACATGTGCTGTTGAATTCTTGTTGTGTACATCACAATTAGGAGGTCAGCTGGTTATCAGACTGATCTGTGAACTGGAATGCGAGCTGCTCAATCTGATTGTGTTCGTGTCTTGTGCTGTTAAAAATGTCTGTTACAGAGTGGCATTAGAGAGTTTTCATACTCACATTAAGGCTGCAGAGTATATGGAAACTTTTCGTTACACAACAACATTCACAATCTGACCATTATTCTATAATGCACAAGTTTTACCCAATTACCTATGTATATATACTGCCATAAGACAAATGTTACCGTGTCTACCTAGATAATCTTGTGCAAAAAAGCTACAAAGCTTTTTCAAAACAGAATGGTATATAGCTAGCCTTAGCCTTGCTATAAGAAATGGAGAGGTATAAAGCACTGGAACATCCAGCACAATTTTTTTTTCTGCTCCGGTAAACACCAAAAATTTTGAAAAGTCAGCAACATGCTGAGGGGCAACAGAAAAACGAGGCTGGAAGAGAGGACTCATTGTGTTTATTCAGATTATAACACTAATTAGAATTCCATATTACACATTTACATTGATTAGTTATGCACATCTATTATAGGCAACAAACTTTCTTATTGTTTTGAGTAGTGTGCAAGCATTTACTGACTAAAGAAAACTTTAAAAGACAGTTGAGTTGGACAGTAAAGAATTATTTTGCTGGGACAAGAGAAAAATGTGGAAGACACCAAAGGCAACAAGAAAAGGCTTGAGGGATACGTGATGGAGGGGGAACAGAAGAGCTATGGCAGCTGGAAAGGAGCAGGAAGAAAACAGCAAGCAGGATCAGAATGAGAAGGAGGAACGGGAAGAGCAAGTACAGAAGTTCCTCTCAGGGTTAGGAGAGCAACGGCAAAAGAAGGGGAGATCTGCGCGTCTGAGCTGACCACTTCCCATCTGAAGCCTCCTTTTTCCTCAGTGGCTCTAGGGGCACCAGAGCCTTAAGAGCCATGCCCAGAGGAGCTCTGGCGTTAAGAAAATGTAAAAACGGCCCTGCAAAACAAGCAACTACTTGGCTACAACAGCTCTGCTGACTGAGCCAATGCACCCAAATTAAAAAAATAAATCTGTTATTACATTTTAGCAGCACCACCACCAAAAATCTATAGATTGTAGAATCTTTTGTTTCCTTACTTTCTTTTATTAAGGTGAAGTATTACATTCTCTTGGTAAGGTGTCTCACAACTAAATGATGCCACAGTGTTTTCTCCCCGAATGCTACTCCAATGTTACAAATTCTTTCTGCTCTAGGTGCAGTGATGAGGCAGCATCCCAACTGCCTTTTGTGTTTTTAAATGGTATCCCCAAAATTAAACCAGCTGCGAACACGGGTGTTAACATCTTCATGTGTCAGGTCCTTAAATGACCTCTTTTCTTTTTGAAGAAAAGTAATAACAATAAAACATGCTGTTTAAACATTTGCCACATTCTACCTAATTATACAGATGATGCCATGCAAAACTAAAGTGTCTTATTTTCCCTCGCCTTTGGCTGATTTGGTCTCTCTTCAACTGGGCCATTAAAAAGATCTGTGCTCTGAGGCTTTTCAAAGCACAGTAAAAAAATCCTGTCTTTATGACAGTTACCTCTCAAAGAATCATGAGTTTCCAGCAAATCTTTTATATATGTATTTTCTCTCCCTACAAATTATGGATGAATCTAACTTCCCCCCTCCCTCCAATTGACATCCTCAGTTTTCTTTAATGATGCAACTTTATTTTATAGTTAGATACAGTACTTCTCTAAAGCAAGTTGTGGGTTTGGTAGGAAGTATGCCGATTCCATTATCTTAGAAACTCAAACTACCAGTAGATCCTGCAAAAAGGGGGGGAGTGGGGGGAGAAAAATGGCAGTAAACATCCATTCTTATCAGACCAATTCTGTCCTTCCTTTTCCCTTTCCGCAGAAGATTACCAGTTTATTCAAGTTTGTAGTAAGAACAGACATATAATCAGCCGAAAGTATCATTCTCTCACCAGAGAATGCGCTGTACCATACTAAGGACTACCTTGGACTTGTAAAGATTACAATCAGCTAGCTTCCTTGGCCACCAACAAATGTTTCACTGCAGCTGCATAGAAGACAGGACAGTATAACTTGCTTTGCTCTTTGGTAGGCTTGCAGAAGTGTGTGGATAGTTAGCTAAGCTAGACTTTTAGTTATTTTTCTGCAGGTGACTGGTTCACATCAACCACAGAGTAGCCAAAATACATGTGGAAAGCAGTATCTTTGCCCTACAAGAACTGAAGAAATTACCCCAGTGTGTTGTACATGTGTGACATCTCGCATCATGCACTCATGATCTTCATTCTAGTCTCACAAAGAAAGGTAATATTTTACAAACTGAGTTGCCGTCTAAGCTTCATTTCTCAAACAACTGGATATATTTGATGTTTCTAAAGTCTGAGTTGAAGATAGTATTATATTCTTGCAAATGTTTCTGTACTCCAGTTTCAGTTTATGTTCCCCAGACACATGAGCAGCTCTTCTCTTAACATTATTTACACTTCTGTTTTCAAACAAGACCTGACCCAAAGCAAAGCTGCTTGCTTCTGGAGCTGGAAGCTTCGTGTGAGCTCTTGTGTCCCATAGATTAGGTCACACTAAGGGGCACAAATTTGCAGAGTGAGTTACAGTCAGGAAAACAAGAGGTGGATACAGCATATCAAGAAACAAACAACATGACAAAGAAAACCTATAGCCAGGGTTACTAACAGCTTTCTCTTCACAGTCTTCAAAGTATCATCATGTTGCAAAAACACACAGTCATGGTATATTATGTACTGATGCTTTGGAGATAAGAAAAAAGAAAGTTTATAAATACTACCTCCTCAAAATTGTTTGTACTTACAGAAACATCTGCAGAATAAAAAGTGACAAAAATATTTCCTAGTAATACATATATTTGTGACTAACATTCACAGTGCCTGTGTTTATTTCCATATACCACGCTTGCCACTACCATCTTTGCTCTGTTGGTAGTTATCGGTAAGGATGCCTGCTATTTGTTCTGGTAAGGTTCTCAGTTCTTTATCCTTCCACCTTTGAGTGTATTGGATATATTAGCCTGGCTTGCACCCCAGTCCTGCTTTGTGAGAAGTAGCACACAAACTCATCCCATCAGGTGCTGAGCAGCCATCCCCAAGTTACATATTAGTTTTACAATACCTTACACATACTAATATATGAATTAACGGGAGGAAAAAAAGCTATGCATAATTACTACTTAAGACAAAAAAAACCCTGCTTTGCTTTCTACATGTAGAATTTCCCCACCCCACATCTGATACTTTTGCTCTGTTATTTAAGGGTATATATTATTTGTTCCACCGCCAGCGCTGTAGTTGCAGACGCCATCCCTCTGTCAGAGCAGCAGCATGCATGCCTGGCCACCCTCTGCTCTGCCAGCTGATAAGCCACTGACTGAGTCCCTTGCTAAGAGGGTTATTTTCACCCATACTGCCTCAGAAGAGGCCTTTCCTAAATATCCTCCCCATTGCTGTCACTCTGCCATCATTGAGCATGCTGGCACACTTTGATAGCAGATCAATTACTTCTGTCTTTACCGAATATAGTGGGAATAGTGCTGTTAGTAAGCTGGCTATGAGTTAGAGAGGCAGAAAGAAACCCTTACTATTAACAATTCATTCACTGATATTCCACCAGGGATCTTACATGCAATATCAGTATCTAGGGCCAGTACATGGACAAGCTCACAGTCCCATTAAGTATAGTAGTACTGAAACACACACTAGGAATAGGAGAAAGAATAAAAGATGGTTTATTTTATAGAGGTGACCGTTTGGACCTTAACCTCGCAGACTGCTTCACATGAGGACACTCTTGCATTTTTAAAGTCACATCACTGGTATGATTCCCCAAATACATGCCCCTGACAGGTACAGTTTAACAAAGTTATTTAACTAGTCCTGAGAGTATTTTTTACTGGCTTTAGAGAACTGCAGGGAAAAACTCTTTCTTTCTTTCCCTCAAGGTCCATCATGCCAGGAAGGCAATACATTCCAACTTGAACCACATGGTTACATAGCAAAAATGGCCACCACACTGTAAAACTTGTCACCGTTGTAGTAGTTTAAGCTGTAAAGTATCCATTGCAAAATGTATAAAAGCCAAGCACAATCTTCTCTTTTATGGCTCTTAATCCACTTTTGAGTTCATTGCTGTAGGCCTTCTTTACACTAATGGGGATTTCTACAAATGAGCGGATTCTCTAAATTCAAGAGTAATTATGCTAATGGGAGTACTAGCACTAGTTGTAGAGCAGTAGTAATACAAGAATTGCACATAAACTGTACATTTCCATACCATTCCATGAGTTACTTGTTCCCAAATGAAAGCTGCTGGTAGTCTGTGTTTACTTTTGTTTTGAAGTAGATCATAATTTGTTTCATTTCTGACACAAAAGCTTCCCTAGAAAGCAAAAATATTTATTTATTTCAACTGACCCTGCCTTGAAATAATTATGTGATGTGTTTGTTGGCCAAAAACATTTCAACAATGCTTGTGATTGCGGACCTAGCTGAAAGCACTGATCTGGGAGCTTTTTCTCTAAGGAAACTGTTTTTTTTATTTTTAAAAACAAACTCGCCTCCCCCATCTTCCAAGGCCAAACTCTTTAAAAAGTGTAATTTTTCATTGCCTCCAACGGACCTGTTTGATTTGGTCCTAAACTTGCAGCTAAAAGCAAACTTTTTACTTTGTCATACATGCAACAGTTTTCTGATATTAACAGTTATACCATTCACGTGGAGAGTACATGTGTACTCCAGGGTACAGGTGAGGAGCCAAAAAAAAAAAAAACCCAAACCAAAACCACAAGCCACCACCCAACCCAAAACCCCCCACATCTTGCCAAATCAAATTCACCAAATAGACTCATCACTTATAATTGGCTCTGCTGCACATATAGCAAGTAATACAACTGTGTGCTATTGCTCTGTAAGGGTTATTTATATACTGTGACACACTGAAATACTCTGCTGGAAAAAGGAGTAGTCTAAAATAGTAAAGCCCTGCCTTGCAAGTAAGCTCTTGTCTGGCTTTGTTAGCATCAGGGAAGTCTAAGAAGGACCGACACCTTTATGCGATGCAGAGAATTAGGATCAAAGCAACCTTTCCGCAATCTGACATTGTTTTACACTCTGAAGTACATTGACCCTTTTAAATTTGTTTACTATTTTGACCTTCCTAAATTAAACCCTTACTTTTTTTTTTTTTCCTGTGGACAGTAAAACACAGGCAAAATTGCTGGGTGTAAACGGATCAAAGATTCATTAAGAACAAGACAAATAGCATATCAAGTTAAATGTACTACACCATTAGATGGTTTAAGCAGTTGCTTCAGTAAATTGAGCCTCACACTGCAAAAATAAGACTTAATATAGAACCACCTCCCTAAGAAGTCAGAGCAAGTCAGGTTTTGCATAGCTGATACTTCTGTATTTGAGACATTTCATACTAATATAATGCATTAATATCTAATACACATAGTGCCACATTAAAGCTATGAGAACAGGAAAAAAAGGTAAAGAACGAGACATTTATTTATGAGTCAATATAGGTCAAGGCTTCAGAGGAATTTAGTACTGCTACTAATCACCACATCATCCGTGTAAAACATATATACGTAAAGTCACAGTTTGGCAATAAAGTAGCCACAACACAGACAGTTAAGATCAGAAAGAAAGGGATGTTATCTACCTTATTTCTCCCATACTAGGAAATGAGAAGTTGAGTGCCAGCATTAGCTTTCTGCAGTCAGTACACATACATAGAAACAGGCAGGAATCACAGATGAGAGCTCCTTACAATTAATTTAAGAAGCAAAAGCAAGAGTACAGGGTCCAAGGAGAATTTCACCATCTGTATGCTGATGCAGAGCAGTAGTCCTATTCAGTAGTAAAGTCACTATCTCAATATCTTTGTTCCCAAACCCCTCTTCCAAGATTTAAATAGCAAGACTCTGACATGCCCAGTAAGTGATATCCCCATCAGACAAACCAATACAGAGCATACAATCCCCAAGTCACCATTAATTGAAATATAGTCAAGGAGTTGCAAAATGCAATGAGATAAATCCATTTTGAGTACTGTTCCAGCCTCCTAAAGATTAAATCAGTCCAAGTTTGAGAATTTATAATGGATATATAAGGTCATGGTCAACCATCTATCCAAACTGTCTCTGCTTTGAGTGTAGGACTGGCCCAGATGAACTCCAAAGGTCCTTCCCGTCTAAATTATTCTGCATATCACCCATTTATGCCTTGTCCAACACTGCAAAGCGAACAGAGCATCAGTCCTCCTCCCTTCTGCTATGACACATCTGAACTGAGCCAGCTACATTTGCTCCCACTACTGGGTTAAATATTAAGCACATCTTTGAGAATGTGTACACAAGCTTCCCAATTCCTCTTCCAAAACTCAAAATGAGTTAAAACAGCAATTATTGCATGAAATTTTGACAGACATTTTGGAAAAAATGTGTCTTCACAATACATAAATCCTGAGAGTTTCTTGTACAAAAAGTGATGGAGACAACACTTCTTAAAGAAATAGACAACAATGACTTGAGAGGGCTTTACATTCATGAGGTGATGATTACAGTACATTCTAGATTTCTGTCAAGTCCAGCAAATTTTCTCTGGTTGCTCTTATTTCTACCAATGCAACTTGTCCTCGTTACTTTGTGCAGGAATGATTATAATTTGGAGACAAACAGTGGGAGGGTCACGCTGCTTTCTTCCCTGCTAGTACAGCCTCAAGAAGAACCTGACGCTTTGCCTGTGCTGTGCTGTGTTTGCCTGCAGAGATATTATGCTCCCTAGCATTTTCTGTCATCGGCTTCTTTGGTTACCGACATGGTGATTGCCAGCATACCCTCATGATCATGACTTCCACAGTATAGTGCATTTCCAGAAGCAGCCTGGCTTTTTAGATGTGGGATCCTCGGAGCCCAGAGGCACAACCATGCCATAGTTCATAGACTGTGTGCTTGAGCAGTCATACAGTGCAGCACGATGCTGAAATTGCCTGTGGCTGAAATACTCTTGGGATTAGAAGCAGGTCAGAAGTAGAGCTTATTGGTTTAGGTGCAATGCCATACTGACACGGTTACCGTACTTCCTAGACTGGAGCGGGTATTGCCACATACTCCTGTGTACTGACAGTACATGTACACGTATATAAAAGGGTACTAGCCCAAGACTTCTTTTGCAGTACTTCAGTACACACTGTAAAAGCGCTATAAGCTGCTTCAGAAAATGTGATTTTTCAAGGTGTTACCCTTTAATATTTAAATATAATTCAATCAAAGCAAAATATCAGACTGCATGATATATCACTAGAATAAATGAAAATATTATGAAAGAAGGAACTGTTGTTTTAGGAAGTGACTGATGGGAAGAAAAACTTGTGACAGACACGTGACTCAAATTCCTTTGAATTAAGTGCTGTTAACAATATTGATACCAACATCCCTCTAACCAGTGAGTAAGGATTCACATTACAGAGAGACAACCCCACTGAAGACCACAGTCACCCCAGATTTACAAAGTTACAAGATCAACACCAATGGAAGATAAAGGGCTTCCATAGTAACAACATTCTGAGTGAGGTTTTTAGAAAAATAACGTTCAGCAGGAGATAACAACTGCAGACAGAGCAGATAGAAGGAAAAAAAAAGAAGAAATCTGACCAGAGTGAATAAAACAAAACATAACAAAATTTGTGGAGGTAATTTTAAAAGATGACAGTCTCTTACATTTGAATAACGTGCTTGCTCCTTTACGACCAGTCACCAACAGAATCACTTTATTTGCTTTTCCAACGACGGTAGCAGTTTTGGTGGATGCTCAAGTAACCAGGGTCATGAGAACAAATGACAAGACAGCCAGGTGTAATTCTAAGAGGAGAACTGCAGAAATGTTACTTTTTTCTCAAGTATGCATTCACAAAATGCATATTGCCATTGCACTTGCTCAGTACCCTTTAAAGTATATTTTAAGATTTTATTAGGATTTTAAACCCTTGTTGTATTTTAGAAGACTGTGTTTCAAAAGGCAGCGGCAGCCTCAGGTTGATAGTAAAAAGGCACACTAACAGTTAGCCAAAAAAAGGAGAGTATTGTTTATGTATGGATACAGCAATTTTGCTTTATCCACATGGGCTTTTCAATACACCTCATAGAAGCGTTAGAAACTTTACCGAACCATGGTAAAAGAACAAACACCAGTTGCACCACTCTAAAGCTGACATGGCAAAAAAAAAATAAAAATCTGTGAATGCTTATTTTCAGTTGGTCCAAAACTGGCTTCATTTTGTCACCTGATCAGATGTTGCTTTATGCACTTTTAGTCAATGTGAAATATTTAATGTAGCATGCATACACAGGTACTGCCCTGCTTCAAAAAGGTTTCTAAAAAACCCCACCAAATTAGATCAAACATTACTATTTAAGGATTGAAAATATTAACAGTGCATCTATTGAAGCAAACAAAGGAAAGAATACCAATGAAGAATGCTAAAGCAGTAAAAAAAAACCCCAAACTTTTCTTTCCTTTAATAGATGCAAGGAAAATACTAAGTGTACAAACTGATCAGATTGTGCCAAACGCTCCTTAGTTATAACAGCACGGATTGAGTGTACTTCAGTTGACATCTGTTGTGTGACACCCTATTTACTCCTGCAGGGCTGAGAATTTGCAGCTTCTGCGGGAAGCTGCAGCTTAAACCATCAGAAATGCAGACTTGGGGAGGTTCAAAAAGTCCTGAGAACAGATTTTTTTTCAGCTGGTTTATTTCTGCTTGGCAATCACCATTTAGAATGAAGCACCCAGAATATTCCACGCTACTCCCTTAGCCCAGTTCAGCATCTACTTAGAAGTGAATCTCAAGAAAAAGGGAGTTGTCTACAGCTGACAGCAAAATCCCACTCCCCCAGATGAGCATACAAACCTGATATGAATATCAAGTAGCATATATGGCTTATATTAATTTTGCACTGAAAAAACACCAGTAAGGGAAAAACCTGCAGACATGGCCATTTTCCATCCCTGACTATCATATACGCTCTGACGTATGCTAATTCCACCCCCTGTATTGTGATTATAACAGTACCTCCCAGCAATATGTGGGGTCGAGCAATATGTTGGGATGGAAATACTTAAAAGTAAATATACCTGTGATTTTATTTGTAATGAGAAATATTTATTCTTCATTGTGATGTTAGGGTTACATCATTACACCAGGAGCAAATCCTCCATCCTTTTTTGATTTTGATCCTTTTCAAATGCACCTGAAGGGAGACCTACTCTTAGCATTGCAGGAGTTTCTATGTACTAAATACTGCATGAATCATAAGGATCTTGGCTCATATTTTGTCAGCAAGGGCAAATTTCCTTTAAAGAAAGAGCTAATTACTTTTGTTTCAGATCTTCAAACTCCCTCAAGGTTGCATTGTAATGAGATTCAAAAGACTCGCCAGAACTGAGTTGAAAGCACATTTGGCTTTTTAAAATATGCATCCAGATAAACTTGATAAATCTGTTGATATCCTGTTATCTATCACTCTATACGATACCCTGACATGTTACTCTTTACACAAAATCTGCCATCAAACATGCTGCACTTTTAGTGGAAAAATGTAATGCATTCATCAGGGACTAACAATATAAGAATGTGGAGAAGAAAAAAGACAGCAAATAAAAAGCCAAATGAAAATGCAAAAGAGGCAAGAAGTAATGACTTCCATCTTGCATGGATTGAAACCTCACCTGTCGTGCTATCAGAGCAGCATGACAGAATTAAAAGCTAAGTTTAAAAGAAAAAAAAAAAAGGACAAATGTTCTAAGAGAAGCATTGAGGCTATCTTGATTGTACAAATATATACTTCCATGCTGAAAGCTGTCTTTGTGGTAATGGCATCTTTATATTCAGCAGGACTGCATCACCATTCATATCACACAGAGTGTTTTACTAGATTTTGTTCTCATTAGCTCTGTGCAAACAACTGAACTAAGAGTGAGGATGCTGAATCCTATTCTTTCTTGAGCATTGTTTACCAGATCCCTCACTAACTTCCAATCAGTTCCACCTCTGCAATTTTATTGAAGGCAATGAGTTTCCACAGGTATTGTCATATACCGTAATTAGAAAGCAGTTTCAGTTCAGTGAGACTTTATTGGCTTGACAAGCCATACAGGGCTCATAAGTGTGTAAGAAGAGAGAGAACATTGCCAGCTCTGTCAAAAATCAAGGAACGTCCCTCTAGGAGAAAGTGACTTTTTGAGTCTGAGCTTTGATACCTTGTGCTGCCTGTCAGCATCTGCAGAGCATGGGAATTGGAGAACCTCCCTTAGTATGTTTGTGATCACTTAGCATGCTCCATGTTCATGCTTCACTGTCGAGGTCCCAGCTAGAAGAGCTGCAATACAAGTGCTGGTTTCATATTCCTTAAGCACATTTATTTCATGTCTTGGTTTTTTTGTATGCAACAATGTGCATTCTACTCTGTCACTCTTTTGTTGTTTTGTAATAACCCTTATGAGTAGTGATAACACACACACACACCAAAATTGTTGTTCTGTCTCTTTGTATTTTGATTAGCAAAGCAGATCATCTCAGCAACCTGCCTGAATGTTTGCTGTTGCACTCCAGTACTCCCCTAATGTCAATGACAAGCCTAGGGCTCTTGAAAGGAAAATTAACATCTCAGCTAGGCTGTCTGTAGGGATTTTCTAGGAGTAGCGTGCTTTTCAGTACCACTTATCTCTTTCCTATGAATGGAAACCATGGATGGGCACACGTGAAAGTTACCATGCTGTATAAAATACAGTCCTTCACATATCAGTCAGGCCTTCAGGAAAATTACTGTACCTGACTGAACACAGGTCTTCACTCTCCAAGTTTCTAAAACCTGTTTTTCGTTCTCCGTTTTACACAAGGATTTTAGGAAATATTTTTAAAGGTTACTAAAGCTATAATCCATCCTTTTGCCTGTCTTATTCACTGTATTAATAAGTACGCCGAGTAACTGTCATGCTTCCTAGGCCTGCGATACATCCACTCGCTGACTAAGAACTTTAAGCATTCAAATGCTCCAATAACCAGGTATGTTCAGTATTGCTTCTTTCGTATTAAGTAGCCACAAGTACAGTATCCCTCATCAGACTCAGATCTAACTGAAGTCCTGTCTTTGCTATTTAAGTTGCCCCACATATTGTTATTTCTGGCTGATTTAGATCCTTCAGGGAACATGAATTTTCCCCAATAGTTCCTTGATGAGACTCGGCAATTGCATCAGTGCGAATCAGGTTGTCACTCAAATCCTCATTTTACTCTCTTCTGCTATTGATGTGTCACCCCTCTTCTACTAACCTTCCATATGAAATAAACCTAGATTTAAGTAATTCTAGTCCCATGTTTCTAGCTCATTGAATCAACCACGTGAAATATTCTCTACATCATAATTAACATCATGTAACACCATAGACTGTTATCTTCCAGTTCTATCCTTTTTGTCCCACTGAAATCTTTGCCTCCTGGCCAATCTTGTAGATAGTTGCCTTCTAAATCTTTCAAGTAATCCAGCCACTCCTTCCTGTAGGTAATTCTGACCTTGTAATCAAATACTAGGACAATTATCTCCTTTCTCCTGCTTGCCCATTCAGCTGCCTCAGATAAGGTTCCTTTGTAAATTTACTCCAACAGGGTAATTGCCTCAAAAAGTTTCTCTGCCCCCATACTTTCTTCCATCTAAATGAATCTGTCATCAGTGTTTTCACCTTTGCCACCACCTTTACAGCTTCCTGATTTCTTTTTCTTTCTTTTTTTTTTTTTCTAACTTCAATAACCTCTAGACTGTTAGCTTTATCTAGAGCCCTTTCACGAGGTAGATCTTACTACTGTTATCTGCATTTATTAAATCCATTTGCATTCAGATAAAAATATTTAAATACATATGTCTTTAAACCCTAAACACTTGCTTTTAAGAAAGCAGACTATATCCATAACACAGACACTATTGGTTCTGCATCAAAATATAAGCAGAGACCTTCACTAGGTTTCAGAGAGCTCTGAATTTCCTAGAGTCATATTCAGTTGCATTAAGTCATCGTAATATTATAACCTTTGTCAATGGAGGAAGGGGATGTTAACTTTCAGCAAGGTAAACTTTATTTTTAGAGCTAAGTAGAACTAGAATAGTTTCAGCTTCAGTGCTCAGGAATTCAAATGCAGGTTCCAATAGTTACATCTCCAAAGCCATAGAAAAGTCATTTTACCCATTTATTTCTTTACGAGACTGTTACTGCATTTTTATACCCAAAGAATTTGGTGTTTTAAAGCATACACCATCATTTTCTAGAATTAAGGCATTTCCACAGCAAAGGTAACCTGTCTCACCTCTTTCTTCTCCCCCTTCCCCAAAATCCCCAAGCCCCATATGCCATCAAAATGCAGCAGAAAAAGGAATGGGTGTGTAGGGAGAGATTTAGAAGCCTGTCAAAAAAGAATACAAGAAGGCAATAGTTGAGCAGATAAGTTACCCTTACAGTAAAAGAACCCACAAAAATCACACTCTTGATTAATTCAAGAAAAAAACCAAACAACTCCCTTTCCATAGGAAACATATTCATGAACCTCTTTAAAAATCAAAGTTATGAGCTACAAGTGCACCTCTGCAGAGATAATCATCAGGAAAAAAAAACCCCACAACTCACTAATAACACAACTCAAGGAAAACAAACCCAGACAACCTCACCTCCTTCCACTTGCCAGGGTTACTGGCCTAGCCAGCTGCCAACCCACACCGAATGCCCAGAGCTACAGGACCATCCTGTATCCCAGGCAGCAGATGAAACCCAACTGCTCTGAGGGAAGCAGACTCTGGTACACCTTTTCCTACTTTAACAGCTGCTGCCAGTTATCTCATCACAAGCATCAGTTTACCCCTTGCTCTGTAAGCAATTAGTTTCTCAGTATTATTTTTCAGAAAATGTTAAAAGTTTCTTCCAAATTATATGGCACACAGGATTTAAAAAGAAGAAAAATCGTAATTGTACTGGTGTTTCCTTCATGAACAGACAGAAAGTTGATACTGGTCCTCTAGGTCATCTTTTTTTTTTTTTTTTCCTTTAAAGCAGGGCTGAGATGCAAAAATAACAAAAAAAGATGTAGCACATGAAGCAGAGAAATTCTTCCCACAGAGCTAACAATTTCATACCATCGTCACCCTTAAGAACCTCAACATGTTTAATAAATAAATTTTATATCCTCAATACCATTTCCTCCTTGTAAAAGCCAATCACTTCTCTAAAGTAAAATATGCTTAGGTACACCAGATTATTATGAAAAGTAACACTGAGTAAACCAACATATTAAAATGCTTAGCTACGCTTTTCTGTTGAAATTTAGAGAGCAAATATTATTGGCAACCTGCAAACCCTTAGATTCATATTTTGAAGTTCAACATTTCAGAGTAATTCAGATCTAGGATTTTCAATTTTGATCCCTCATTAAGTTTCCTGTGTATTGAAAGACGACCTGTTATGCACTGATCCTGGAAATAATTATGCACATGCTAAATTTAACATGCTGCAAGTAATCATTGTGGTGACCCTTACTGCATATAAAATTAAGTGGGCAAGTTCTAGGCCATAGTTTGTTTTATCATACAATTTCTTTTTTACTCACTTTGTTTAGATTAGTAACCAAGAACAAAAAGACAGGCCTTTGTGAAACTTAGAGAAATCAGAGACAAGAACAAAGAGTGTAAGTCGTCAGTTTTGGCCTGCTTCTTTCTACAATGTATGGGCAAATACTAATTATTAAGATTTTTTCTGTTTCAAAAAGAAATGGTCATTGTGGCTAAAATGGTGCTCTAAAAAGTGTCTCTGGTCATCTATTCACCAAAAAAATTCTCCAGGTAAAGTCCCTTGTGCTTCACCAAATTTGATCAGACTCTGAAAAAGTAGGGATCTCCTTGTGTGAAACTCCTGCATGCTTACAGCCTGAGCAGGACCTTTGGACGTGAAATACTTCTGTCTTTCCTTGTGATTTCACCAGTAAAAGACTTCAGGTTTGGAGTGAAGACCTGAAGGCTTGGCACAGATTCTGAGAGATGGCAGGGAAGAGACCAGCTTGCAGCTTTCTGGTTTTGTGAGTATTTGGAAGCTTGGATCCTGCCAGAATGGAGAGTCATGACAGGGAAGTATATGATGATCTGTAGCACAAACATTTCAAGTGGCAGAACTTATGAGTCAGGAATGCAAATTAAAATACGTATTCTCTACAACACCTCTTAGGTAACACGAAATAGCGTTATAAGGAAGAAGTAAGTAACAAAGAATAAAAAGCAAATAAAATTTCCCAGAAGCTTTTGGAAGGAAGAAATAAACAATACTGTTCCCCACTCACTGAGGGATATCACAGTGGGTGGAGAGACAGAATGAGACAACAAAGGACAAAAAGGAAGGGAAGGGAAAAGAAACAATGCAAGGCAGTTACAAATTTTGCTTTCCAGTTTTGCAAGGCATTGAAGTGTGGCCATTTTGTCTTTTGTATTCTTATTTGCAAAACACGTAGTAAAGACAAAAAAACTGTGGAAGTTCAGCTGTGACTCACTGTGTACAGTGATTGCACAAGGACTTGTTCTTCTTGAAACAGCAAAGTAAAAAGTAACACTTCTGTGAAAACAGTTATGCATAGTTTTGCAACAATATCACTGTACTTAAGTACCCATTCAAGTCTTTCACAAACTCGTGCAAACAGACTAGACATTATAAAGTGCCAATTCTTGAAACGAAAAGAATTTTCAAAATTATGGTTCATTGAAAGCAAGACTCTCAAAACCTTCTTGAGGACTCAAGTATTTCTTCAATATAGTCTAATGAGAAAAAAAAAAAAACAAACCCAAACACCCAACAAAACAAGTTTTCTCCATTTTCGGGTTACTTACTTACACTTTAGAGCTAATGAAAACCAATTCTGTTTAAGCAAGGAAGAGGGTGGAGTTGTATTGCTTATTTTTGCACAATGAATGTATGGGGCTAAAATCCTCGGGCTCCTCAATAACCCCTAGTAATAGGGGCATTCCAGATCACCCCCACAGCTACTTCCCTGCCATGAACCTCTCTCTTGAGATGCCTACATCTCATCATTATGAACATATAGTACCTAGAAAGTCTGGCCCTCCTGTCTTAGGATCCTGACCTTCCTGTCTTTTTCATTTCCCCAAGGCAAGTCCATCCTTACAGGAAGTAAATAGTTAATAATACTTCCCTGTCCTCTCCTTATGGGCTCTTGTCATCCAAAGGCTCGGAGGCATCACCTACATGTGGTGGCAGTTAAGCATGGCCTAATTTCATGTGTGAATTTCAGCTCATTTTTATTCAATACAGCATTCAAGCATATCTGGAAACTTCAGCTTGTAGGTAAGTTCTCCCGAAATCAATGGGTTGCAAACACATCTTTTATGTTAAGCAAGTGCCTTGCTGGACTACATTTACTTCAGCATGATCTCCTTAATGCACGGCCTTGGCGTGAGCAGCAAGACTCAGTTCAGTTCTGAGCAGCCACTGCCCTGCTACATGGAATGGGGGATTACATGTATTACATATGTATGCACATGCATACATATATATTTGTATTTGGGGTGCATATACATCCCACACACATTGCTTCTGACAAGCAATGAGCAGTGTGGCTCTTCTTCCAATTTTATATTAAGATATCATTGGACTGACTTGGATGAACAAAATACCGACCAAAGCATTTCAAAGTCTAGCTTAATTCACCAGCTTTGTTCCAAAGACTTTGGCCTCATGCCTAATACCTTGGTTTATATGAACACTGATAAAACATACACTTTCTCTACTTTACTGGACAGATCTTCTTGAGTGAGGAGCTGTTGTGGTCCTTCAAGTAGTTCTACCACCTAGACTGCTCTCCCGTTACAGCCAGGAGCCCACTATCCTCAGACTTGGCTGGCAACCTGGCTGCCTGCCTGCTGCTGCCTGGGAGCCATCAGGCAGCTTGTGCTTGGCAGCTGTGTGTGCCTCCTGCCAAAGCCTGCAAGGGATCTGAGTGCCATTGGCCACCTGGCGTGGGGCCCCCGGCTGCCTGCCACCCCTTGCCAGAGCCCAGCGACCATCCATGCATCAGAGAGGTGCCATAAGATCTGATGTTCCAGAGCCTCCTCTACTGAAGCTTGTCCATGGCCTGCACTTGCTTCAGCCTGTCTCCGAGACCTTGAACAGCCCTGTGCCAGCAGCCGCTGCTGCTCTCGTCCCAGCAAATGCCAGTGGCTGCTGGGTGCTGTAGTGTGGCAGTCCTGGCATCTTCCCAGCAGCTCTGCTACCTGCCCCTTCTGGAAAGCCCACTGGTCTCCTGCAGTGGCTGCTCACCTCTCCCTCTCCTTTGTTTTCACCCTGCATGCTAGGTCAGAGTGGAATGATCCTCAGATGTCAACATACCTCTTTTCCCGGTCATTCTCAGCTCCTCTTTCAGGAATACAGCAACATCTAATGCTGCTCACCTTTGCTGGGAATGATGAAAACCTCCCCTCCCACCACTACTGTGTTCCCCCTCTGCTTTATTCCCACAGAACTGCCTTGTACCCTAGGTGCTTAACCCCTTCCTTTATATGCATTATTTATGGACTGCTTTGGGCACTTTGAATGTGAAGGAAGGGATTTTGACCAAGCTGCCAAAGGGGGAGCAGTCACTTCTATGGTTCTGTGACACCCTTCGTAGCTTCAGCTCTTGCTGTCTTGCCAGATGTTGCAGAAATATCCAAACATCTTCTCTAACAGTGATAAAGCAATTTTAAAGAGTTTTAAATCTGTCCTACATGACTACTCATGGCACTAGTGTTGTTTATTCTAATAAGCTGGACTTGTAGTTAATGTCAAGGAGAAATAGAGTCTGCATTTGGAAACACTTCGGATGATCTCTTCTTTCCCAGTCAGTACAGGAAAATGCCACAGCAGTAACAGTAACAATTCCTCCTTTCTAACCCTAGATGCCCTGGCATCCAGGTTCACCAGACTTACCTGTGCCCATGCTCCCTGGGAGACGAGCGTTTCCTGCCATTCCCACGGTATGAGCTGCCCGTGTAGACTTCTGCAAACTTCCCCGTGTGCCTCACCCCTGAGACCCTGCACTGGAGACCTAGGAAGAAGGATTTACACTCGGCTGTTAACATCACTTCTCACATTTTTAACCTGAAGTAAATGCTTAATGATATATGAAACGAATGCAAGAGCAACTGCAGGTTAATGTAGAATTAATTTCTCCAAAGAGGATCAGAGATGTCAGGCTCAACTATGAGGTTAGCTATGAAAAAGATAGTTCCAAAATAAGAAAAAAGTTAAGACAGAATAAAGAGGTATATAGGAGAAGGAGGACATCAGGTAAGAAAGAAAAAACAGGGAGGCATATTTGTTCAGAGTAGTCTTTTCTCTGTTTCTATGATTTCTCACGCTCTTGTGTTCTAAGCCAAGATCAATTGGGATTAATCAGTTGTATAGAAACCATTGTGAACTCATTGCAGGCTTTTAGAGTTTAAATTTGTTTATTGAGCACAATTTGGTTAGCATCAGGTGCTGAAGTTACAGACACCAACACTAGCATAGAAATTACTTTATTTAGCTCCCAGTTGTAAGTTTCTATAGCAACTGGGTCCTATAACAGGAAGTTGAGTTTCTGGCACATGAATACTGCTGCTGCTGCTGCTAGAGATTGTTAATACTGTATTTTTGGAGCACTCAGCTGTTTCTTAATTCTTTCTAAGTTCCAACCCCCCTTTATTTTTTTCCCGAGGTCTCTCTTCAGTGTAAGTGTGCCTGCTTAGTCATACTTGCAATTGTGCCTTTTGCTCTTGACCTTCCTTCCTTGGCTGCAACATAAAGTATCTATTTCCGTCAATGTTCAGTTTCCCTGGAACTGCTTGCAGGGTGCCCTGTGCTGCGTTCTCATATTGTGCAAAGTGGCAGAGCTGGAGGGAGGGGACCAGGGTGCTGAAGCTGTCAGGAGTGTCTGGAATAAGATGCCTCTCGTGGACCTACTACTCCTTGTGACTTTAAACCTGTGGCTGATTCTACGGCTGCTACTCATGTCCCAGATTCAGAAGAGAATCATACCCCAACCTGAAATAAACTCGTGTGCCTTTAGGTAAGGTCAAGAATAAAGCTGCGGCACTGACTTGCAAACATTAGACACCTCATTGCAGTTCCTATATTTGTGGGAAACTCATGGCTGAATCCTATCTTTAGACATTGAATTCCACCAGTCAAAATCCTCGATGCATTTTCAGTCTTATCCCTACATTACTGAGCTCTGTTTAGAGGCTGCAGGAGTACTCCATAAAGAGAATTGTATTATTGCAGAGTGAACAGATGTCTCTTTTGCCTGTAAGACTTCTTTATTTATATATCTTTCACAACTGTGAATCAATAGTGTTTCTTCACAGCTAGATTTATTTTGGGGGGCACATTGAAATGCTTGTATGAGGTGCGGGACCGAGGTGCAAATCATTGTTATGACAACAGAACACACTCATATAAGTAGGTGTTTGGGTGGCTCAGCAATTAGCACACATTTTGAGATTCCTTTTTTGGTGTGTCTGTTGGTCTTTTTGCTTTTGTTTGTTTTTCTTTTTTTTTTTTTAATTACTTTGCATGTTGTCATTTATGGGTAAAACAACGGTAGTTTGAATCATGAGGTTTTTATACTCTCTAGTATGGTTTTTAACTTATCTGGTTCAATTCCTTCTACATCAAAGAGAAATGTGTTACTCTACTCAAAACCCTCTGGGGATGTCCCTTCTGCTGTCCTGGAGCCCTTTGTCCCATGAGAAAGAGTACTGGCTATCTCAAAGACACAGAAAACAAATCCTGATATCGATGAAATGCAAATTTATATTTGGTGACTCAGGCACAGCATAGAACATATGTTTTGAATAACAATAGCTTCAAGTATCTCTAGGTAGGCTGGCCCTGCAATCAGAATTAATTCTTGTGATTCTTCACACATGAAAGGAGAAGCTGTTCTAGGGTGTTGTGGTTTGGGCAGGATTGGCCACCGAGGTGGACAACAGATGCTCTCCCCTACTGCTCTTCAAAGAGAGGCAGGAGACAGAGAGAAGGAACGAAACTGCTTTAACAAAATACTAATAGTAAAATAAAAAGAAAATAATGAAATAGATACAAAACCATACCGAGCTCCCAGGATGACAATCAAGTCACCAGCAGGCACTGGGGAAGTCCCAGACTGGACTCAGTGATGGACAGGAACTGGATTCTGGATCTGGATTCAGGATTGGCATCAAAGGCAGACGCAGAGACAGAGTCCTCCTCGGACGTTGGCCATTGAAGAAAGAGAGCTGACCCTCTGATCCCTCAGGTTTTATACTGAGCACGAGGCAGATGGGATGGAATACTCTGTTGGTCAGTTTTGGGTCACCTGTCCTGTCCGCTCCTCCCCGCAGGTGTGACCCCTTTACGCTTTTCCGCTTTTGACCCTCCAACGGGGCAAGTAACAAAGTTGGCTGGCCTTGGTTGTTAGAGCAACAAGTATAATCAAGAGCCTCTCTGCATACCGTTCCTTGGCATCAACTGTAAACATGGGTCTGATCACTCTGAGAGCAAACAGTTTCTGCACAACATGCTGTTAATTTCAGTAGTTAGAAGAAGCTTAGCTGCAAAGTAAAATTACTGAACAGAAAATTGGTTCTGTTTTACCTCAGACCAGGACACAGAGTCTTCCTTTAAGCACTTTATAGCTGAGGCAGCAGCTCCAAAGGGACAGAGAATAGTGAACACTGCAAGACCATCTGCCTGTGCACTGTAAGAAAGCTGTAAGAGCACTGAGGTTTGTGTGGGCATTTGTTTTTTTGTTGCAGAAAAACTTCCAGTAAGAAATATACTGAACCTACAGTTAACTACTAGCAGGTCTAACATCAGTGTGTGTTGGGAAAGTCTTGATGGTTTGGATATTGGCTGTTTGCTTCTATTGTTATCTTTCCAATACTATTCACTTCGGTTGTCTCTTATAACTTCTAATAGGAGCTCTTGCTTTTCCATCTGACCTTAATAAAATGGGATCATCCTTGCTCAGGTTTCTAGGATTGCTATTTTAAGTGTTGGCAGTTTGAGAATATCTATCTGTAGAAGTCTTTTCCTTTCCCTGAGCCCTGTTTTTTTTTTACCCAGTCCTGGGGTGGTTTCTCAGTCCTAGAATATTGAGCTGGGGTGTTGTGTAGGGTGCTGCAGTCTGGCAGGGGCATCCCATCTGTCCAGGCACATTCTGTCTCCAACAGTTGCGGTCATTTTATCTCTCTTGTGGCAGATCTCTTCCAGGCAATTTACAGCTCGTTCTCTAAATTCTTAACATCTAACTGCTGAGTTGCTGGGAGGGCCTATTTTGGAAAAGGGAATCAGAGTCCCAGAGTGAACTGTGTTTCCATGCGGTGCCGAAGGCAACAGGAGTCTTCGGGAGACTGGTGGGAAGGTTAAGATGCTGGAATCTGTTGCCTTAAAATCATTCTTCTGCTCTCCAGTGAGTCATCCAGCAAGCTCAGCAGGACCTTCTGCCACTACTGCTCCCTGTGCACAGAGAGCCCACACAAACACAGTAAAGGATATGTTACTGCCATCTTTTGGCAAAACACTTCTCCCTGCAGCACAAAAGGTTTTCATTTTCTTCTATTTTGCCGCCCCGGGTTTCTGGCTTCTCTCTTAGCAAGCTTTGAAGAGGTTTTTCAAAATGGCAGCTGCAAAGGTCATCTCTTTCTCTTTTTGTTTCTTGCTTGGAGACAGGAATCATGCTTTAGAATAGAGATACAAGGCAGCTTTCCAGAGCATGAAAATCCAGTAACTTAACACATTGTCTCCAGATGACCAAGAAAGAATGAAAAAGGGGAAAAAAAAGTAGGGGACTAAAAAAGGAGGGGACTATGTACAATACGGATTTGACTGATTGGACTTTTCAGTATGTATTTTTTTAAACATAAAGATAATATGTGTGTGAACTTTATTTTAAGTTTTCTGAGCTAAATATAGCTATTGGAATTATATTTTCAAAGAATAGAGCAGGACCTTTTTTTTTGGAAGATTGGTCAGGACGGAAAGAAATGGTAATTGCATCACTTCTGCACTTTTATAGACTTACTTCATTTTCATTCATTAATCTGCAATGATCATTTTTTGCTTAGTTCAGGTCATACTTCTGTTATGAAAAACGTGACTTATCACATAGCATACATTATGTAGAAAAAAAAATAAATGTAATTTACTAGAGATGTTAATTCCTTCAGATAAGTCCACTAAGAAAGCACTTCAGTAATAGATCATAGATTAAAAGTGCATATTTTATGATCCTTTCTAAGAAAAATCATCAGTGAAACACTATGAGGTAAAGAGTTCACTGCTATGTCTGAAAACAGCTCCGACTTAGTATTTTCAGTTATTACTAATCTTGTGCTTAACACATTTCTAATGGAAGAAACGAGCTCTGAAACAGGCAGAGAGAAAAAAAACAAAGAAGCAGCAGCAAATGTGATCTCAGGGTCTGAACACAAATTTTCTTTTAGCTCTGGGGCTCTACACTCACTTCCCCCTCCTTCCCCATATGCAGACCCCTTTTTTCCTCTGCACAATTACCACATAGGTAAGAAGCAGCTTCCAGCAATCTGTCTCCCTCAATGCCTGCTAAAGGTGTTTTGTCTCATAATCTGTTTAAAGGAATCAATGCAGATGTCATGGCACAGAGGGGCAATTCTGTTGTTCATCCTTTATGTCTCCAGCAATGCACTCCCACGTGTGCGTTTGTGCCAGCACCCAGCGTTTCTGCAGCTGCATCGGAAACCAGATCATGGTATTGATCCACCTGAAAATATTTCACTGGAAATTTTGTAGCTGGATTAGTTTTGATAGACCATGGCTTTATGACCAACAGTGCCAGTGGCTTAAGTGGCAAATCAACATGATGGAAAGGGTGAAGACCCTGCTCACCAAGGCACTGTGGACAGTCACACAACTGTTCCCAGTGATGTTCGATCAACACAATTGAAGAACTCGTTTGGTTAAACAGAAGCAGCTCTTATTTGGTGGCATTTAGATGTTTAATGTCTGTTTGCATCAACATTATTTACTTATAATGAGGCTGTATCTTAGAAGCAGCTTACTGTGTGGCTCTAATTGGGGAGACAACGATCTGATTTTGTTATATTTCACGCATGAAAGCATGATGTTTCTTGTTGCTATCAGTCTTCTTATATTAGAAAAACCCCACCAATTTTTAATGTTTAAAATAATTATTTAATTTTAAAATGTTGATGAGAATGACAGGAGACTCACACTTCTGAAAGATACCACATTTTTTCATAAGAAGATCCAGAATCTAGTTTTTGCAGCTAAAAAATTTATGTAAAAAAGTTAACTGCCAGAATGCTACTTGGTAATACAATGCCACTCATCCACAAACCTCAAAACCATAAGAAGGATGTAGATCATTAAAACTTCATAAAAGGAGAAGTTCAGACATAAGGAGTTTATGCTAAGTATTTTTCAACGAACACACATTTTTCTCAAATTAAATACGCCGCATATTTAAAAAAAATGAAAAGATGCAATTGCCATAGTGTAACCTCACCAAAACTAAACTAAAACTAAATCAGCTTCATATGTCATAATTTTAGAAAAATCCTGAATACCAAGATTATCTTCATAACATGCATCATATTTTGGGAGTCTAGGCTAGTACATTGAGGACAGCACACCTCATCAAAAAAGCTTCTTTTCTGGCCACTTTGTATTTTAAACCATATTTGTTGATAAAAAAATCAACTCAGCTGCTTTTAGATCACAAGCACATAAATAATTTTTGAAGAACTGAATATATAAAACAAAGGTTAAAAAACATCATTAGGAAGATATAAACCAGAAATAAAGCCTGGATTTGAGAACAGTAGTTTAACATTAAATCGGAAAATAGTGAAGACGAGGGGCATCATTGACAAAATTAGAGTAGAGGAGAACATTTCACTGCAAAATCCTCATTTCTTAAAGTCAGTGAAAGAGAATGTGTGACACCTGTTGTAGACAGTTTCTGAATAGTCTCTATATGCAGCTTCCTGCAGAACACGTGAATGTATCAAGAGGCAACAAATGCGCGGATGATTATTTTTAAGTAGTAAAGGTTAAATTACTTGTCTCGATGAGTTTAAACAAAATCCAAAAGAATGAAAGTGTTTTGACACTCGTTGTCCTGCTCTAAGCGTTATGCAATGCTACTTGTAATTAAACTGACTACAGGGGCATAACAGTTTCAGTGCACTTTCTTAGTCTTTTCAGTATAGTGGAATTACTGACAGCTAAAATATTATGGAATTGGCCAATTTAGGCAAATCCTGTGCTGAAGGTGTTGACCTTTTGAAAATGGATTCCTTCTACACATTGGGTTTTTACTTCCCCTATCTTGTTTCTCCTTTAGCAATTATTCATCTTTTATGGCTTCCTCCAGCTAAAAGCCTCAGCAACAGGAACATTTATTCAGAATCAGAATGGAAGATCTGGTACTTTTCTGTACATTAAAAAAGAAGAAAGTTCAATTTTCCTTCTGAAAAGCATAAGAAAGACCATTACGTGAGATGTAAAGACAGGAGAAAAAAGGGCTGAATTCCCAAAATATTTGATGGCAGAAGTAATAATAGCAATGAATGAGGCCACATAAATGATTCATGAGACTCATTTTTTTCCTATTGTTACTAAAAAGAGGCTCATTATTACTCAGAAAAAATGCTTTGTTGGTGATGTAAAAAGAAATCAGTATTTGCTATCAATTACTTTCATTAACACTGGGCCTTTGTACACAGTTTTAGAAATATATTTTATAACAATATAATTTTGTAATTTCATCCCTACTGTGCTTTGAGCCTTCTGAGGCCCACAAATCTCTTTAATACCTCCACTCCTGCTGATAATAAAAAGTCTTGTGGGTGTAGTAACAGCTAAAAATACAATAGTAAATGATTCGTGTATTACCATTTCAGAGGTCACAATGGGTAACAAAGAGACCATAAGTGTGTAAAATAAACATCCTACTTTAAAACAGAGGTAAGTTGTAGCTTCAGGATGATCACTTTGAAGAGATGTGCCTCCTTTAAGGACATTTTCTTCTTTGGTTTGAAGGCTGTTAGAAATGTCTGAACATATGTTCTGAGGCAATGAAATTTCAATGGGATATTTTTCCCTTTTAAAGCTCAATCCTTAAAACACTGACTTGCAACATGAGACAACAACAAAAATGAGTCAAGCTAAGACGCATATTTAGCAGAGAGATGTAAGGAATAAATAGAGCTAAACCTGGTCTTTTTTATTTTGTAAACAATGTCATTAGAAACTAATGAAGACAATAAAGAATAGGATTACCATGCATCCATTTGAGAGATTTCAATCAGTATTTGAATAGTTTTGGAGAATTTAATGTAAAATAAGGAGCTTTCTCAAATAATAACCAAATAAACCATTAAGGCTGTAATCACCATTATGCCTGGATGTTCTTCTGCTTTAGAATAAACTGATTGTGTAAATATTGTTCAAGTAGTACCTCAGGTATTTACCTTTCTAATGTTTAAGTGTTGGGTTTGGGTTTTTTTTCTTTGAATTAATGCATATTATCTTGCTTGGTCCTCAACTTATAAATATAATAAATCCTTCCTAAACCTACTTAACAATATCTGAAAAATATAACATCCTTGATAAGGCTATAAATATGTATAAATGACTATGAGGCACGAGGCCAAACTCAGTATTGGAATACAGAGACTATGCATCTGCGTAAATCATGTCTAATTGCTATTACAGTGTAGAGATTTCCTGTGAACAATTAGTATTAATTTACCATAAAACCATGTTACTGAACCTTCAGAAACGAGAGCTAGTGCAGGACCTGTTGTTCATTTTCCCCTGCAGTTGAGACACTCTAACAAAAGAGGTGTCTGGGTCTCATGGGAAATTTTACACTGAGTATTACTAGCTTTACAATCATGCTAGGGTTATAAACTTAACTCATGAGGCTAGATATTTCTGTATAAACAGCAGAACAGCATTGCAGACATTTGATGAAAGGAAAGGAAAGCTGCGTCAGAAATCTTTACGCCTTCCAAAGAAGGCAGAAGGTTTAAGCAACTTGATTTGGATTAATCAGATGGAAGAAAACACTTGCAGGCAGAGAGACTGATGTAGGTAATACCACTCACGTGTTTTGTAAAATTTTTTGCACCGCTCTGTCATGAACAATTTTATAGCTCAACAGCAAGGAATCTAGCGCTGGTTTTACGGATTATGTGTAAGAAGGAAATGCAAACCACACTGAAAATAAAAGGATTCTGCAGTTTTCATGTTGTTTTGGGTTTTTTTTCCCCTATGATGACTGATTTTTACCTGTTTTTTTTAGGCAGTGGATATATCAGGGAAGTGGGAAGAAAAATAAATAAATAGATAGAAATCTTGTTTGGGAAGTAGCAAATGGGAGGAAAAATGTACACTATTATAATGTTAAGTAAAACAGTGAGTTTCAAACAAGGGGAGAAATGTAAATTTGACATCTTAAATAACTTCCTACTTTGCAAATCAATATTAAAACTGTATAACTGTGATGCAAACTAGGTCCACTGCTGGAAAAAGGTGCTTCCTGTCATGGAAAAGTAGATTACCAACAATTCCTGTTTTCTGCTTAAACCTTTGCTCTTCAAGCCATAAAAATTCCTAATCACTGTACTGTCGTGACTGCCCAGTTTGGATGGAAGTGGTCTTCTCTGAAGGTCTTCACTTCAGGGAGACTGAAATACATTCATATTTGCCTAAATTACTGGACCAGCACTAAAGCCTGCATCTTCTGTGTAGGAATGAACCACTTGAGTCACGGGAACTTCTTCAGTCAGAAAAATTTCCCCTGAGAAGTGACATACTTCCAGTGGGTGTAGGCAGCTAATCTCTGATGCTAATCGAGAGTGTACTTGTATCACGGCTATGGTTTCCCCTTTGGATTAACATTTATTATTTATTTTTAGGTGCTCTACAACTTCCAGTCTTTTACACAGCAATTCCGTGATAAAGATGCTGCAGTGCTTTGTAGCACAGCCTTCCCATGCACGCTTTCATGGTGTTCCTCTCCTTGTCTCCTCTTTCTTTGAAGTTCCTCATAACCTCCCTCATTGCATCGTGCCTTCGTTTTTCCCAAGTACTATGTCCTGCCTGCTTACCCTTACAGCTGTGCTATGTGTGCTCTTATTACCCTCTGGTCCCCCACAGTTTAATCCTAGGATTCTGGCTGGCTCTGTGGAGTCTGTATTTCTTCTTGCCTTCAATCCATGGTCCTTTTATATCTTGTCCAAACATGGTTTCTCTGTATACTTCCATGCCCCTCTTGCCATTGTTATTCTACTGTCACTCTTTTATGAGTATTGCAATTGCTCTTTTTCTACATTAATGATCCAGTACTTTAGTTGTCAATTTTTAAGCTGTAGAGGGAGAATGGAAGAAGGTGAGACAGGATGTGGTGACTGATGGTCCATCATCAATTACAGTGCTGTGTTCTGTGGACAGTTGGAGGAGCTCTTGAAATTGTGCGTCTACCATCTACTTTTTGCACTACGTATGCTGAAATTCTTCCCGATCAATAGATTGCACTCCCGTGATGCCTTGAGCCCTAAAATGTTGGGATAGCTCAAATACATATCTCAAGTGAATATCAACCAGACATGGAGAAACAACTTCAACATGAACTAGAAGTTTCAAACTTCGCCAATAATTGGAGATGATGGAAAGATTACAAATAAAAAATGGAAGGGGTGATTATGGAAAGGATAAAACTGAGCACACATAATCAATTTTAGCTGACAAATTTACATGCAGTCTACCATTTTACACATACTTGTAGACTGGAACTATAAGACGACCTTGAATGAAAGGGAACCAGCATCATGAGAACAGATCTAGACAGGGGGACAAGTTAATTACATTTCAAGTCATTGGAGGAACTAGAGTAACATTTGTAATTTAATGTTTTATTTTCGATAAACATGCCAAAGATTTTAGGCTTTGGGGGTGCAAAAGATTGTTGTTTATATAGCCAGTCCTTCATTAGAAGCAGCTGCTTTTTAATGAAGTCAAATCTGAGTCCTTTAGCTTGAAAAAATGAAGCTCATATTTCTAGATTCTGCCAGTGACCCAAATGTCCCAAGCATTATTGATTCATCAAGCAATTAAGAACCTGAGTCCCTTAATGTAGTAAATGGCATCTTTAATGGGATATATCCTGTATGCATAGAAACAGCTACCAGAAAATACTTGTATAATGGCCTAAGGTATGTTAGACATAAAGGGCTGGATAATTGACTACTCTATTAAGACAGAAATATGTAACACAATTCCAAGAAATGACAGCTATGTCCATCCGGGTCCCACTCCCATCCCCCACCCCCCAGTTACTGAAGATTGCTAATGATATTGCAGCTATAGTTGAAAAGAAAAAAGACATAGGCATGACTGTTACTTATATCATCCTTAGACATAATTTGTGACATTCCACATTAGTGTTCAATATCTACAGAATTGAATTTGGAGAAGAATGAGGAGTTTTGGTGCAGAGATTGAAAGCGGGTAAAAATGAAGAAATAGAACAAGAAAGTAGAAATGGAAAATGATGATTTCATTTACAGTTTTAGGTAACGTACTACACAGGTGTAAAAGACAAGTGGCAGGCATTCATTTTTATTGTTCATTTAACAGAAGAAAGAATCCGGAAATTGAAAGAAACGGCAATTGTGAGTAATGTAGTCAGCATCAGAGACAGTTTGCAAGCTCATGGTAGACAAATTATTGTGTAACAAGACTAGTTTAAAGTTTAAGACTAAAAAAATAAAGCATGTATTTGCAACAGAAAAAAAGATGAGAGTCGGAATTAGCTAGTGTCAAAGAGGATTTTTTAATAGTATTATTTAAAAGCATATTCATATATTTTCGGTTCATGCTGGACTATAAATTCAGTGAGCTTACTTCAACAGTAGGAAAACAAAATAAAGTACTTGTTTAGCTATTGTGATTAGGTTTGTTGCATTTTATTTCTTAAATAGGGAGAAACTGAATGCCTAGAAAATTATTTAACACATCTAAAATGACCATTGGTTGGAGACATCACATATCTGAAAGGCAATACCAAACATAAAATGTTGCTTTACACAAAGAAGCTACAAATGCAAGAGTTGTTTCTTCTGCTAGTAAAACTGCACTAGTTTATCAGTTTAGTTTATCAGTTTACCAGTTAGAACTGGTAATCCATTCTTTCAGAGAAGCCAGCAAGAGGCTCACTGTTTCATATTCTGAAACAACCTGAGCACACATTAAGAAATAATTTAATGGTCAATTGTTTGTTCACACTCTGCTAGCTGCCATAATCATAATGCTAAACAATAATAAAGCAATTTATTTTGAATAGCTCTTAAGTCATGATCATAAATGACAGCAGTAGTACTACCTATGAAATCAGTTAAAGAAAAACTCATGTTATGTAAGATGATAACCTCTATGAAAATTTCAACCAATGTCAATGGAATTACTTGCAAAGTAAGTTATATGTGGCAGAGTATAGGCTTTCATAGAAACACAAAAAAGAGAAATTTGGCCTTTTCTTCTGGAGAAAAAAAATAATCAAAATGAAACTAACTAACAAACAAAAAAAACCCCCAGATGCTTTGATTACTAGAGAACTACAAATAATAATAAAAACTATAGTTCATATTACCTATCAGCGTAATACAATGTGATGATAATCATGACTGGCAAAAGAGTAATGCAATTGGAATTTAGAAAATGTTTCCAATGTTTGCTTGGATTTTGCTCCTAAAAAACCAAATCCTGTGGGTTCAAAGAAGAATGAGACAAGCCTGCTCTTCCAAGAAGGAAAATAACCAGCAATCTTACAGAAGACCACTGAATGCGTGGTTGCAACATTTAAAGGACATCTTTATAGTCATGAAATATTACCAGACAACAATAATGATTATATGGAAAACAGCTGATATTTTCAGTCAAAACTCAAACCAACCTTGTCTCAAGACACTTTGTAGTTCCTTTTTTCCCTTGTTATCTTTCATAAGTGCTCTTTGTGCAGCAGCAAGTTAAGAGATGACAACTGCGTATGTCACATTTGTGACAGTACAGGGAATCTTCTGAGGGAAACCTGTTCTCATGAGACACCTAGAAAGAGCAAGGTGCTTTGTCTAAACTTTCATGGTTTAATTAGGTTAGCTAAAGTTTTAAGTCAAAGGTTCATTCCTACCTGTGAAATGTTTTTACCAAACCCCACTGAGAACACACAAGTTACTGCTTCCTAATAGTAGCAACATTTGTTTATATCTAAGCACAGCTATGGCATGCTCTAAGAAATTACATGGCAGAAGTGGGAATTAATACTGCAATTAAAGGTTTTGAGTTTTGAAAGAGATTAAACGAACAGATTCAATCCACATTTTGCTTAACTGAAAACAATTAAAAAGCAGAAAAATGGAAGGCAAACACAATCTACAAAATTAAGAAATGATGGTACCAAGAAGTTGTCTCCCAAAGGGGAGCAAGTGTTTCAAGAAAATTACTTATAAAGATGACTTGAAGACAGAAATAGGTGAATTGGTAAATGGACAGGTGGGATAAAAGCTATGCAGAAAGAAACTGGGAAAGCAAAACAAATAGAATTTGTTTGCATTAGCTGCAATAACTTCGATCACCATGGGTTTGTTACTTTTGTGTCTGGCAAGAAAGTGCTGTATTCACTTTAAGTAAGACAAATACAGTGAATAAATGGAGTGTAAGGCCTGGGAAAAAGAAGTAACAGTTTGTTGATTGCTTTATGCTTTATATGTCTGAGAACAGCATGATCCTCCGTGTGTATCGAAAACTGCTTGGGTGGGAAGAGTTGAAAGAGGAGATTGTTTTGGGGCAAAATCTAAGCAGAAGGATAAGAACTGGTTAAAACCACAACTGACAACCCAGAATAAAATATAGTATTCAGTCATCTGGCAGTCCGGCACAATTTCATAAGCCCAAGGAAGGAATCCTACTCCAGGGAGACAAAAGACTCTCTGACCCCAGCCATCGGAATAAAGGAAATGGCAATCTGTTACCACCCAAAATGAAATGTAGTAGAAATGTCGCCTCTCTGTTCAAGACCAAACAGTAGCTTCCGTCTTCGTATCTTCTTCCACTTTTAGACTTCCTTTACTTTCTCTGGTTCTGTCATCCCACAACTTTTGAGGTTATTTGTTAACTATAATGGGGAGACTGAGTAACAGCAATGCCTGGTGTGTCCACCCAGCTTATAACATGCTAAAAATCTTTACTAAAGCAGTAGTGTAATAATCACTTCATGCCACTGACTTGGATAAATCTGATTAAACACATGCACGTACACTGAATAAAATCCTTAGTGATGCTGTGGTCCGTATACTGTTGGGTATAAGAACCGACGAAACATAAAGAATGTATGTAAACCCCAGACTCAATCATGCAAAATCGTCTGTGGTAGAAAACTGGAGGTAAAACAGCCACCCAGGAATGCTGGCCTAGACGGGATGCTGGGAGCAGATTCAGAGGTGGGCTACAGCAGATGGGCAGTATCTGTAAGTAGTAACTGTATTGTACATCCACCCTCAGGCAATTAGATGACATCTAAGGGCACATAAAACTAGCAGGGCAGCACAGAGTCAGAAGACCTTATCACCAGGTTCCCCAGAGTTTTGGGGTGTTACTGAGATACCAGAATCTCATCTGCTGAATGTTTGAATGCATTGAAAAAGATCCAGATCTAGTTAGCAGTAATGAGGAAAGTGTAGAAGTTTCAGCAGGGATGGCATTCCGTTACAGCACTCACAGCTATGAAAGTCACAAAGACATTTTAAGTAATGCTGGGCCAAAAGATGGTATACCAGGATGAATTTAACTTGATAAGCAATGAAAAAAAAGACAGGTTCCCTTAACAAGACAGGAGGTCTTGTTAAGAACAACAGTACGAGGAAATGTTATTCACTAAAAAGTCCAGTAATATTTCCACATGGTCTGTGCACATCTGTGCTAATTTGAGATCATGTTGATTTAACCATGCAGCTTAAACATAAGCAATTATCCGGAAAGGAGAAAAATCATAGAATGGCTTGGGTTGGAAGGCGCCTTCAAAGATCATCTAGTCCAACCCCCCTGCCACAGGCAGGGACGTTTTTCACTAGATAAGGTTACTCAAAACGCCATCCAACCTAGTCTTGAACATTTCCAGGGATGGGGCATCCACAGCTTCTCTGGGCAACCTGTGCCAGTATCTTACCGCCCTCACAGTAAAGCATTTCTTCCTTATGTCCAATCTAAACCTACACTCTTTCAGCTTAAAACCATTGCCCTTGTCCTGTCACTATAGACCTTGGTAAAAAGTCTACCTGTCTGTCTTATAAGCCCTCTTTACATACTGAAAGGCTAAAATGCTCCTACTTACATACTTGAGGTATATAGCCATATTGTCTCATCAATCCTTTCCTTCAAATAATGGTCTACAGTCTCTCCAGTTTTCACACACTGAAAATTGAGTGTGTGTGGGTAAATTCTTCATAAGAAAATACTAAAGTATAAGAACATTACTTCGAATTATTTTAGTATTATTAATTGATTTCTGCTAACAGTTCTAAAGAGGTCTGGTATGCATTTTGATAAGATGTTTATGAGTTCTCTTGGTTATCTTGTTTCTTTTTAGATTCCTGATCCTGTTAGCATCAATAAGAATATACTGTCTTCAGCCTTTCTGTCCTTTCCAACTACTATTCTGGAAAACTGCATTAAATTATTTTTGCTGCTGATTTTTTTTAGGTTTATGGGGAAAAATATCCAAGAAACATTTTAGCTTTTTTCTTAATCTTCCCCTGTAAATGCAAGCCAGTCTGTAGGCAAAATTATATCATTTAGAAAAAAAAAAAAAGACGACATAAATATAAATTTTAAAGTTTTGATTAGAAATCTGAAGTTGTCCATTCTACTAAAAATCCCATAAGAATAAGAGAAAGTGGCTACCTTCAATTTTCAGTTAAACTTAGCACATATCTGATAGAAACACATACCTGATAGAAATACTAGTTTAGTTATGTTTTTCCCTGTAGAGGCATACTATCTGTTGAAACTGAAGATTGAAAGAAGGATGGGAAAAGGACACATCTTTCCACTGCTAAAGGAAGAGGGAACTATCCCCTGTTAGTACCTGAGTTCAATAAACGACACAGATTCATTCTTAGATGTTACAATGCAAAGTTTCTGCTCCTCTTTCCATCTACTGAACCTCATTCATAATCATGGGTTAATCCTCTTTAAAAGTCTGAAAGATAGCATGACTAAGAAAAGCCTTTCCAATGGCTGGGTTGTAAATCTCAAGGACTCTTATCTGTTCCAGACCTTTTCTTTTGAAATCTTCTCTTTTGGCAAGTGTCTTAGCAGAAATCTGGCAACAGAGTTGATACCACTGAAATCCTGAAAAATGGTAACAGCTTCAAAAAAAACCACATTCAAAGCATTGGCAAATAAATTAGTATTTTCAAGGCACTAAGCAATTTCATAATAATAACTTCTAATGATCTTTTGCAATCAACTACACTAGGAAATCCCACCGTGAAATCACTGCTTGCCACCAGGCTGAATTTAGCGGAAAGATTCCTGTTAACACAACTGATTTTCCAGGGCTGTCTAAAATCTCTGATGCTTTTCCAACTGACGATGTTTTTGGCAAAAATAATATTTCTTAACAGCAGAATAAAATTTCTCCCTGCCATACAGGTTTTATTTCAATAATGTTACTAGAATTTCCTAGATCAAAACTCCTAGACTGTTCTAGAAGATAGAATGCAGTGTTATTACACTGCAGATGCAGGCACTGTTAGCAGCAGGAGCTGATCGTTTGAAAGTCAAATTGTATGGTGTGTATCCTGATGTAAAGTAAGGCTGTTCCATTGTAAAAGCTAAGGCACCGCTTTAAATATTTATATTTATTTTATATTTATAGAGGGAAGATACAGAAACAAGCATTGTGTATCCAAATCTCAATTAGACAGGCAGAGATCATTTTATTCTGTGATTGAATGTTTCCATACCACAAAACAAAGAACTAAAAAACACACTCTGAAAACTGTTTGCATACCATAGTCCTGGTAGCCTTCCCTGTAACCTTGCAAACTTCCATATGAAACCTTATATCTAGCTAGAGGAGAAAAGAGCAGATGACAATCTCTTGAGCATCCAGCATTCTGTAGTATGGCAAGAATAGGCTTCTGAACAAAATTAAATCAAATTTCCTTGCATCAAAATAGGAAATGTATAACCACCTAACTGCAATTCTCAGACAATACTCCTACACAAACTATTCAAGTGAAAAAGAAAGAGACAATTTCTTAATTCTTTACCACATTGTGAGGAGGAGCAAAGGGCTACCTAACACAGAAGAGCTTTTTGGGAATGCTAATGAGATTTATACAATTTTACACTTCCACATGGCCAGTAGGTTTTTGAGATTTGTATTGCTTAAGTGCCTGTCACAGAAAGTAAGCGAAAGTAGTTTGACAACTGAAAATCATTGGAAATGAAGGATGCAGGAACAGTGAGAGGAGCAAGCTGACCCACAGCTCTTCTGAAGTTGATGTCTAGTTCACTCCTGGACCCCAGTGCCTCATCACCCACACCGCATGTTAGTCCTCTCATATAGGATTCTTTTTGCCATAAACTGGATGACTGAGGGGGGATCTCATCAATGCTTATAAAGACTTAAAGGGAGGGTGCCCGGAGGATGAGAGCAGACTTTTTGCAGTGGTGCCCAGAGATGGGACAAGAGGTAATGGGCACAAACTTGAACATAGGAAGTTCCATGTAAACATGAGGAGGAACTTCTTTCCTTTGAGGGTGGCAGAGCACTGGAACAGGCTGCCCAGAGAGGTGGTGGAGTCTCCGACCGGAGACATTCCAAACCCACCTGGACGCCATCCTGTGCAACCTGCTCTAGGTGACCCTGCTCTGGCAGGGGGGTTGGCCTAGATGATCTCCAGAGGTCCCTTCCAACCCCTGTGATTCTGTGATTCTGTGACTTGTCAGCAAAATCCAAACATGTATCTTAGATTCCTCACTCTAGGGGCTGCCAAATGGACAATATGATGCGACTGCTTCAGGTTTGGCTCTCTCAACCATACATAATCCTCAAAAACTGTCTAACCAAGTTTTACACTTTCAGGTGCTTCCCACATGCTGTCATGCAACCCTTTAGTGCATATGATGTGTGCTTAATTTCATGCTATAAAATGGCATTCTGCTGAGCTGCGGCAAAGTCTTCATATTGTTTCATAAATTTTGAAAAGAAAAAACAAAAGCAAAAGATGCACACAGACTAAAGTTGACTTACTACATAGAGTAGATACAATCCACTAGAGGAGGCTATGACTGAGGAGTGGGGATTTAAGCAACTCTGCACTACTTGGATGCAATTATCAGTGTCTATGGTGTCACAGACTGGCAACCAGTAATGTGATGTACAGTATTACAAGGCCACAACCATATCAGACACTAGCAATTCCTTGACAAATACAGAATATTACCAATGCTATAGTGATATCCTGTCATTGTGGGAATCAGAATTATTTTTTCAGGATGTTAATTCAGTGGTGATTAAGTGCTTTTCAGTCTGGCTCAGGGCCATCAAAGTGTCCGTTATTTTATGCCCTTCTTCAGAAAAAGATCTCTATAGTTAACATAGAGTTGCAGTAGTTATGATTAAGAAAGAAAATCAATAGATGAGGTCCAGCAGAGAGGAAATTTTGTGCAAATCTGCAGAACTCCTTCCTATTCAAAACAAATTTATCTTGATTTCAATGTTTTTGTTGTTGACATTGTTGTAGCTGCCACAGTTATATCACAGTAGTGTAAATATCTGTCCCATTCTGCATGCTGCCTTGGTTGGGTATGTGTGACCCCTTAGGCAATCAAAGGCAGGTGGGACACATGCTGGCTATTTCATACATCCTCTGCAGCAATTCCACCTAGTTCTTTCTTTAGCTGACACAGATGGCAGGGGCAGGGGGAATCCCCAAATAACCCTTCAAACCTTTCCTTTTACAGTAGGTCAGAACAGAGGTACAAGCCAGGTAAGATCCCATCTTCTACAAGTTTGAACAGTTCTACGAGAAACACAATTGGGCTTGATTTCTCACAGAATCAGCATAATGCAAATGCAAATGAAACAGTAATGTACTTTACATAATTTTTAAATCGGAAGGGAAAATATAATTAATGATTAATTATTTTCTTATGTATGCATTGACTTTAGTTATTCCAGTGTAAAACTGAAAGAATTAGGTCTACAATATTGGTTGCAATAATGCTAATATTACAGACCCTCCTTTGATTATTTTGGTTAAAGAAAATTCTGATACATGCATATCAAATAAACTTTTTAATATTGTTTTTTATTTCACATTGAAAGATGGCTGGCTTGGTGAACCGCAGGTAACAGATTGGTTGATTTATACAATCTCCAATAATGGGTAGAGAAAATTCTACGCTAATCTTTGGAATAAGAAAAGGGACACTCAATAGAAAATGAGGAAAAAACCTGTGATTTTCAGTATGGAAAAGTCAGATTCTTTCTCTCACCCACTGAAAATCCATTTCCTATAAAATAGCAAATGCTCTATCTGTGTGTCTCCTAGAGCACAAACCTACAAAAGCAAGGAAAATCTGAAATAATTATTTGTAATAAGTTGAAGCACCCAGAGACAAGAAATGGCACAAAAAGCTATCTCCCTGGGCATACTTTTATTAATTTCATCTTTTCTTGAAAATTCAGTGAGCCAACCCTTTTCTTATACGGTTTGTTTAGTTTTAGCTGACTTACACAGAAATTTTTGTTTGTATTCTAAAATACCACATATCAATGCTATCATATTTTGTAATGACTCTGTGGTACCATGACCAGAATGAATTAAGAAAGCAACTGAAATGTCAAGTGCTTATTGTCTGAAACTTCCACAGGAATTAACAGTTCTGAAGTTTTCCAATAAGTCCTTTAAGGAGTATGAAATTTGCACACAAACACATACACACACACAGAGTTCCACTAACTCTGCAGAAGTTAGTTGAAGTTTCCTTAAATTCTTTTGGTAACTTGGATAAATAAACTGATTTATAAAATGAAAGAAGAGTGGAATGGAGAGGAAATGAGACTGAGAAAATTGAAAAGAAAAACCTATATACATTTTCTTCCAAATCTGGGAGTTATATAGCATTTTAAATAATCATTCAAACATGTGGAAAGGTGTTTCTCTTTTCTAAATGTACTGAAAAAAGTCTATCTATAAGTAATAGAAATTCCTATTGCAATGGTACTAGAGTATAATGATTTCCTTCCTGATTTTCTATAAATAATAAAGGACTGATATGAGTGACAGTTTTCCTGCAACTAGCTCAACAGCAAACAAGAATAACAAATAACGCCATCTAATCTGGAGAGAAATATTTCTGTTTTGAGTAGGTGTTTAAATTTTTGTTAAAGATCGGTTTACTTTTATTACAGGATTCAATTTTTGTGCCTTTTTTGAATATATTACTTCTTGGAAGATCAGAAAAAAGAAAAGATTTGTTTTTATAAGTCTTTCCTCTGTACTGAAATCCACAGACACAAAGTTCTGATGCTTTGTGAATGAGGCAGGTTTTAAATCAGTTTATTCCGAATCTTAGCAGTCAACGATTTATTAAGCACAACAGTGATGCGGCTATAATCTGCAAATCTACTGACAAACTCTGTACTGTAAATACAATCCTACTTTTTAATGCTTTCCAATTAAATTAAGATACTTAGCACCATTGTAAAAGATACAGTGAACACACCCAAACAATTTCTTCTGACTTCAAGTACCAATTTGGCTCCACCAACCAATTCATTGGTCCTAGGCTAACTCCTTGTGCTTTACCTTGGCTATATGTGAAAAAAGCACGTTTTCAACTGAACTAGCTCCTTCAAACCAGAGTAACATGAGGGAACACACAACTTATAATCACCTTACAAATGCTGCCACTGCTAAATTAGGGAAAAAAAATCTACTTTAAATTATGCTATGGTGCAACCCTACTGGAGATAAGGCAGTTTTAGTTTTAATTTGGGTGTTAGTCAAGGCAACACAGTTTTACTTTAATAATCTAACATGCAGTAAAACTACAGAGAATTTATCTTAACCAGCATTTCGACATGAACTAGATACATGAGTTTTTATGGAATTAAAATACAACTTCTTTGCTAAGTGGCCAATCTCATTAATGTGTTTAATTTTAGCTAGTTGTACAATACATAAGGCCTGCAAAAAATCATGGTGGAGGAGGGAGAAAGGATACACTTTGTTTCAGGCTTGGGGATGGGTAACATGAAGCAGCATTAGTAACACAGGTTCATATGGCAGCGCTTATCAGGAGAGTGTCTACACTGATAACGGCTTGCACCAAAGGAGGTTTCATGTCTGTGTGTAGGAAAAAGAAAACACAAGTGCTCAAGATCTGTCAGGAAAAGAGCTTCTTATATGTTATTTGTTCTTTTTATTTTCAAAGGAAAGATGAGCTGAATAAATTCAAGTCATAAACTGCACTCACACACATTACATATACATATCTATTATTTGGCTACAGGAAACACCTTCGTCTAAGTGGAAATCATCTGGCATGATGAGGGCAAGAGAAAACAAAAGGGCCCCCGATCACTGAAATACAAACTGCACCTAAATTCCTCCAGCAGAGCATTGGTTTGTGTATGGAACTAAAGGTACCTATGAAATATAAAAGAGTAAACCTGTTTCAAAACTAGCTAGGTGATAACAAAGGCAAGAAGTGTTGATCGGCCCTCAGGATGAACTGTTTGAAGCTTCTGAATTTGGCCTAGCTCCCATAAACAGATATATGGCAACTTGAATCTTCATTTTTAAGATTATATATTTTGTATAAGTTTTTCCTAAAAGAAAAAAAACAAAGTTTTAACACTATTTATTTATTTATTTATTTACAGATTGTGCCATTAAAGTACTAGACTCCTAGTGTGTGATTCAAGATGCCACATTACCAAAACTTTCTGTAATATTTAGACCTTGGACTGCATGCTTAAATTCCTTATGATAGCTTTCTTCCCACCTGCCCCACCCCCAGCAGAGCCTAAAGAGGTATAACTGTTCAAATAGTAGATAAAACTATATATTTATAAATAAATAAATAAATAAGTAGAACAGCTTGCAAAATTCTAATATTATTTATGGTGGCCAATTAATAAGCCATATTTGAAACTATATCTTGGGTCACTAAAAATTTGGCATGGTACAAATAAATGTATGATATTTCTGAATTCTTAGGTTTAGCTACTTAATTAATCAAGAAACAATTATATCAACAAATCTATTTTAAGATTTTTTTCTTTCTGTTAACAGCAACGTAGCCAGAAAATGAAAATATAAAGTAAATGACTGGAAAGTTGCAATATTTGGGTCTCTCAGTGACCTCCGACCGGATACTGGCATAGGAGGCTTATGTTCTGCAGCCTGAGACGTGAAAGAACACGTCCCTTTCCTCTTGTAGCTGCAGCTTGGGGTTAACTTTCTAGGCTTGTACTTTTGGTACTAAAATGCAGCTTATATTTGTCTTTGTCAGCAAGAACACCTACCCATCTCACTAAACAAGCGTTCCACACAGAACTGAAGATCAATGGTTTCTCTGACCTCTCCACTGAATACAAATATTCTTGTCAACTTTAACTGGAGCTGAATGACAAGTTCTTTTCTGATGTCATCATGGGGGAGAATGTAAATCCTAGAAATTTGGTTCCAGACCCTGTGGTCACATTCACACGTCCACCCCTACACAAACGCGCCACTTTAGCACCCAATCATTCTTTTTTATCTATGTGAGGAAGAAACTTTCTGCAGAAGGATTAACACTCCCATGCAGATCTACTCAAAGACACTTTGGCATTGTCACCAGTTGTCTTTTGCCAATTTTGTTGAAGTCACTAAGAAGAAGTTCCAATGAGCAGGAGAATGTATCTATTGCCCATCTATGTGATGACAACATCCATTACTTAAACTATGAGAGTCTACCACTGAAACACAGACCACGGTATTACAAACGAAGCCCACAATTAGCAATCAGGAAACATCATTTGCAGAGTACATAAAATCTCATTGACCCTGTCAAACCCAGAACACATGTGCTTGTCACTACTGGTACTTATTTTAAAGCTTACTGCATTAGTTATGTTAATACCTAGGCCACTCTAACAAGCTAGAACAATTCATAAATGAGAATCAAATCAATAGGTTTCTATTTCTCTTCCCCTTTACCGTTTTTGTGTGTGCAAGTAATATCTTCTTCTAGTCCCTTTCCCTCCCCTAGGAAGAAGTTAATGTCATGATATTCAAGAGATCCTGAGTCAGAACACCTCCAAAGACTGGTCCTTGCTGAAACTGTGTGTGAACACACAGATGAAGACTCTAAGCTGGCATAATCATAATCTTTTTAATTAATACAGTTTCAAGTTCTTTCTTCATACCATTAGCGGATGGTTTACTTATAAGTTTTTTTTAACAAGCACCAATACGAGTCAAAATAATTAACAACGTATAAATTATTAAGTACTTAAGTGAATCGTCAATATTCCCTGCACCTATTCTATCTTTTCTGATGGAAAATTGAACAGTCAGATCACGTAATTAATGATACCAACTATTACATATCAAATGTACATAATTAGATGTAATGTATTCCTTAAAATATGGTAGCTGGGATAATTTAGCCATAATTTTAATTTATTAACAGAATTACAACTCTGCTGTACTGCTTTTTGTGTGCAATAGTACATGATAATAACCGGATCATAGTGACCAGAAATCCTTGTTATTTTCTTATCTAAAGTAGTGAATTGCATTTTATAATCATGACCAAACTATTTCCATTCTGTATTCCTCAATTTACTTTTCAATATAATGGATATGATGAGCACTTACCCTCACAGGAGTATTAGTAAATAACAGAATATGTTTTTAACAGACACTTATTGTACAGATTGCTTTTACTAGACCTAATTTGCTTTGATTCTTATTTATTTCTCTCAAGAGCTGCTGCACACAACCGAGGAATATGACAGGTTAAGCACTTAGCTCCTACACCCTTAACAATACCATTGCCCAGAGAACTTCAAAGTGTATGCGCTTTGAATACTTTGAATGCTTAGAGCTACTGTAAGAAGGAGGAAGACAGTTTCATTACTTGCAGGCTTTCTTGTGACCAACTCTGTTCAAGAACTGATATGCAGAACAGTAATTATACAGAGAAAAGACCCAGCTTATGTCCTTGACTTATTTCCTAAATGGGATATCTGCCACCAACAGTATATATTGAATGGAAAATGAAGGCCTAGTAATTAGGTTTTGATTTCAATTTTAATCTGTCATTTGATCAGACAGCTCCTCCAAAACGTACAGTGAATTTTGCAGCTTTAAATCAATTTTGTCATGCATTCAGAGCTGAAACTGAACTTTGTTCAGTATGCTATTATCCAAAAAAATAATGTATGAATGGATTATAGATAGAAATGGATAGGCAGGGATTATAGATATGGAAAATTTTTGGACACAGGTAGCAAATATTGTTATCACTGACTCATTTTGTCAATACCAAAACTTTTGCCAGTCATTGTGTGCCTGTGCTGCTGAGCAGCAGCTGCTGAGACATCATTCAGTTTCTTTTATGACTGGTAAAGAGCACATTATAAAAATGCAAAGGGTTAAAGTTATTTTTAGTTAGGAGCATCAGAATGTTTCACTAATCAGGCTTACTAAATCTGCTAAATCTCTCCTGGTCCAAGGGCCCAAGTGACTACCAAATGCCAGTAGTATTCTCGTGTGGCTGAAATCTAGACACACACACAATTTGCTTTTTATAGCTGTACTTCAGCCTTGCTCGCTCACACTGCTGTCTGTGGTTTCCTATGAATAGTAACATATATAAATATTTTTCCACATACAGATTGTCCTTAGTTTATCAATTTATTTATTAACCGGTGGAATATCTTTCTAGTGCAGCAGTACACACACACACACACACACACGAAACCCTGAGAGGTATTTATGAAAGTGCAGCATCTACAGCTGCTGCTCTGGAAAGTGATCAGTAGCTCTAGTTCAAATACTGTTGTAGGAGGTCTTGAAGCCGAGCAATCCCAGTAGCTCCTAGTGCCAGTCATTCCGTTTCCACCCACTTCCCCATGCACACCAGAGGACTGTGTGCTCAGCTTCTGAAAGTGCGTGTGCAGTTGCTTTGGAGTTCCTGGGGCATGGATAGGGGGGCATTTCAGGCATTAATTATTAGCGGCTTCTGTTGTGCGCAGCTGCACTGCTGAGAATTTGGGATTATACAAGCCAGACAGGTCTAGCAAAAGCAGTGTTTTACACTGTGCATATTTAACATGTTTCGCCAGTGTTTAGGTTAACATTATCTAAAGGACTATTCAAATTCAGCAGCAGAGAAAAAACAACAATACCTAGAAAGTTTTGGCAGTCAAACCCTCTCAGTCGCTCTCTGTCTCTCTTTCTCTCTCTCTTGTCTTCAACCTAACTCCTGTCAAAAGCCTAAATCCTTGAAGCCTCTCCGTTACATTAAGCTTTACATGAATTCAGAGAATGCTTTGTGTAATCACAGAAATTAGACATGAGAACAACAAAGTCATCCTGTCCTTCCTCTGCTACTGAAATACAGTCCAATGCTCAATGACAATGTCTGGCCAAATAGGAATGGGTCTGTTGGGAAAAAAAGTTGTTGTGAAGGACCTGAAATACATTCATAACATGCATAGGGGATTTTTACTTCAGCCTAAGTGCAGTTTAAAGCCTAGCGCACATTACCAGTTAGAACAAATAGGCATATTCCTGGAGCATGGTTTCTGGTTTAGTTTAACCCGAAAGGAATCTCATTTGCATGCTGCGAGGCTGCTCCATCATGAAAACCAATACACGGTGAGGAAGGAAGGTAAGGAGATGAACTTCAAAACCTCACTCATGCTAATACAGGCGTAACTGGTGAAACCTTTTGATGGCTGACTCTGAATGTAGGACACCTAAAATGTGATAAAGCTGCTGTTTTGTTTTCTTCTTGACAGCCAGTCTAACATGTTCTTTACTTGGTGTCATCTTACCCATCTGTGGCTCATCCCACACACTTCCCTGCTGTTCAGTGTTTTGGAGCTTCAGATATTCATAGTCATACTTCCCCAGATAGCTTCGGATACTTGAGATATGCACTAGAAACAGGAAAAAAAAAAAAAATGTAAAAAATCAATCTGTCCTTTCAGTGCTTCAACCTTGGCCACTTCTGGTAATACACACACTACTGCTAGTCCATTCTCAAAAGCTTCAAGTGGAGACCTTAGCCCAGTGAAACAGACTTATTTTTGCACATAATGTCAAGGTATAATTCAGTCAACAGTCAACTTGTGATCCCAGCAGGAGTTTTTTCTTTCCCTTGATTATAGTCATTAACATTACAAGCAACTGTCCACCTCTGTTCCAGTACCAATGATTTTATGCATTTAAACCAGTTACCTGTTAATTCTTACAGAGCTTTTAGAAGCAGTATATTTAAAATCATGTTACCTCAGAAAATAAAAAATATTTAATCACTTAAATTTCACTTAGTGTAAATTCCTTTTTATTTCCACACTTTTCTTACTTAGCTATAGTTTTATTTCATTTGGCTTCTTTAAGAGCAACGGGTTTGATTTTTAGTCAGGAGAATGACTAATTGCAAAAATACACAGAGGAACAAACAAACAAACAAACAAGAGATATTGGACTGTGTGCTGTAAACTTGGAAGAGCAGTTTCCACACAAAATGAAGCTACATCCTCTGATTTACTTCCCAGATTGTTTACTGGCACTCTCAGTAAACTGTATTTGTTTAGGTCAATATTTTGTATTCATTGGGGTATTCATAGAAAAAAAATCATAGACTGTGTTTCCTATCTGTAAGAGAAATCTGTTTATGTTGCTGTACAACAAGAACTTGCTTAAATTTTTAAACAGAATTTCTGATAGTCAAAAGGAAAACAACTAGAGAAGGGTATTAGCCAAAGTATCTGTCAGCTAAACAGGACCTGTAAATCCAGTCAAACAACTAAAGGGCATTGCACTGTCAAATCATCAGATTGCAGATCCCTGCCCTGTGGTTTGCTGTCTTTTAGAGAAGGATGCAAACTGTTTAGCTTTCCCAAACCCTCCCCCCCTCCATCTGCCTACTGACCCATGCAGCTGCCTTAGCATTCGCATTCGCTCCACTGGAAGTTTCATGCCTGCCTTGATAGAAGAATGTAAAATGTTGCAGTGACAGCAGCTTCAATGGGACTGAGCAAAGAATGATGGAGAAGACTAAATGTGTTATGTCTATGGATAGCTGAGAATTGGATAAGAAAACTTTGTAAAACGCTGTGCACCAGAACTGTCAGAACAGAACGTTTTAGGGGAAAAAAGAAAAACACACAAAAGTCCAAACCCCAAAATTGTAGTTTGTGTCACCATTAGAAAGGGAAGGCAATAAATATAAAGAAGAAACACTGCACAGAAATTTAAGTTCTCAAATTCAGAATGCAAGCATAAATGCTTAACCTGCTAAAAATCATTAAATTCTACTGAGACCAGTTTATAATAAAAGAGTCTCATCTGTTCTTGACCATCATTTCCTTCACCCTGGCATTTAGTGAAAATGCATTCTAGAAGGTAATTGAGCATGCTTTTCTTCCTTCCTCTGGGGCCCATAAGGTTATTTACAAAGGAATATCTAAAACAGTAACAAAGTGATGGATCTCTACAGAATATTTTCCTTAAATATTCATGCAGGTAATCTTCTGAAGGGGTACATACTGGTTTGTAAGCTTCCACAGGATTCACCAAGATACAGCGATACCCTGTAGAAATGCTAAGCAAAGAAAAATTGCAAGCCATTATACTCCACTAGAGTGCAAAATAAGTTTAGCCTCAGTAAAAAAGAACATTCTCTGGAAATTTAGTGCAGCAAAAAATGTTTTTTCAGGTAATGTTTTGCACAATTAAAAAACCTTCTGGTGACATGAAAGACACTGCCTGTGACAGGCTCTATTTCAACCTTTGTATTTTCTTGCACATTATATATCTGTTTTATGGCTCTGCAGGCAACTCAAGCAAACTGCTAGACGCAACATCTCAGGAGGTGAGGTTGAGACCACAAGATTTTCATGGAATTTACAGGCAGTGTTGCAAGTAGCTATATCCAAATTTTAAAAAGCTATCCACCTACAAATCCTAGATCCATTTCAGTCTGCATTAATACACTGTATTCCCCATCCTCAACATACAAAGTTAACTCTGTTTATTCCCTCAGGCTATATCACTGGGCAAAAGAGATCAAGGGCTTCTCATTATTTTTGGTGAAACTCAAAGTGTAAGAGAGATGACTATTCTTCTCAGTGATAGTAATCTCTTTAATCACAGTGAGTTGAGTTCAATAGCACAATATTTACTGCTGATGTTTTAGAACAATTTGAAGGTATTGCTTTTGAAGACAATACTAATCACAGGGAAACTGGAGCCACTTTTATGAATATATTTCACTATGCTGTACTGTACAGTGCCATAGTTAAGAACTTGTGAGCAATAAAATTATAAACACTATTAGAAATTGTTGTAACTAAAGCATTTGGTAATTTTTATCTAAGCAGAAAATTGCCAGAGAAAATCTCTGCATAACTCATAGTATACTACATATACCCAGTTTCTCTTGAAAACAAGCATGCACATGCACTTACTATGCAAAACAATATAGTTTCACAGAAACTTATTATTATAATAAGTGGAACCAAGGTCCAGCAAATAGGTCACAGAAAACTGGGCAACGTCAATTCTATCCCTTTTTCCTACTCTTCTGCCTGGGGAATGTTTCTTCACCTCTTTCTCCCCACACATTTCTGTCTTGAGCTGGGTCTTTGGAGATTACTGTGGTACAAATTCTGGCAGTTAAAGGTACTAATCTATGAAGCCACCGACTTGCCTTTCAGCCAATGCATGGAAACATACAACAATTGTGTTCATTTCTTCAGTGACGTTTCTACCTGGGACATGCAACATCTTTTACACCTCCAAACAACATTCCTCAATCGGTGAAAGTTTGTCACTAGTATCCCAGCAAGATAGTTTGTTATTAAAACTGTAAGTACAACAATGGCAATAGATGAGGACCATATGGTTTCAAAGCCTTTCTACTTTTCTACTTACATAATTTCCCCTGTTAGTCTCCTAAAGTCTAGGACTAGTCTCGACCAACACACAACTAGCATGTTTACTCATATCTTTCTCAACCCAACAATGATGATTTACCTAACTTACATTATTGTAAATAGAACCTATGGGCATAAATGCCCTTTAACACTACTATGATACTGTTTTATCTGGAAAAATTATCTGGTATATATCTGTAGAAATTGCTGGACCAATATTGACTTTGTTGCATACAGTAAAATATTGATGAATGGCTGAAGAAAACAGTCTTTAAGGCTTATTTGAACGAAAGTACAAAAAGAGTCACTCACAGGAACTATCTAGTTGCTCTTCATAGACAATTGCACACATTATCTAAAAGCCACTGTGATAGAAACAGCATTCCATTTCCAAAATGATGCAGTAGATATGGCCCACTGCTCAAGATGCTTTATCTCAATTATCTTGAAGGACAACTTCAGCAAATGAACTCAATTAAATCTAGTTTTTATCAGTCACAACCTTGGCTGGCCATTGCCATTTTCTAAGTATGAAGTTTGTTTACAAATGCTTACTGCATGGAAAAGCCCAAAACAGAAAAAAAAAATAATATTTCTGAGGTTATAAAATACTGGTATAATTTTTTGTTTCACAGAATGTGTGAATGAAAAGACTGTAGTGAAGTATTGCACAAAGAGGTTTGCTAAATCTTGAGTAATGAGAAATTAACCTTATGCAATACAAGAGATGCATTTTTGCTTAAACAGTTAAAGCTTACTTAGCTCCTATCTCCATCTCTATTTTTTTGTTAACAGTTTATGTCTTCCTCCGTACCTGGTTCTGCTAGATCCTTGAGCTTTGTTTCAGTTACACCATAGTTCCTCTGACAGTAAAACGTACCTTTCCAGTTCTCAATAGCTTAATGGTGTAACTAATTGATCTCTGTTGCTTTTCACATCTCCCGATTAGAAACAGACAAGCCACTATTTCTGCTCCCATTTACTTCTGTCAGGAAAGATTTTTAAACTTCAGAAAATGTGGATGTTTGGTCTAAACAAGTGCCTACAAATTTAGATCAACTCTAACACGCACCTGAACACTCTCAGCCCCATTGAAAATGAGTCAGAGATGGCCAAAGAATTAGATTTTGCTCTCTTCAGCCAACACCAGCTATACTAAACTACCTTAGAGACACTCTTGCATTTCTTCTTCAGTGCCAGTAAGAGTTAAGAAAGTTTATTATTTTGCAATGTTGAGAAAGAAAAAGTGAGATCAGATTGTGCTGGCCTTTCAGTCAAAAACATGGTAAATTGAGCCACAGTATAAACTCTTGATGCTTGTGTTTTATCCATATTGACTCAGTCATGTTTGGTCTTAAAGCCAAGGCCTCAATCTTTGGCCTCAGCTTCACAGTGAAAAAATAATCTGAAAAAATTCTTTCATTTCACTTATTCCCAGATACTCATATTTTATACATTTTTACCCGCTGTTTTCTTGAAAAACAAGTGATCCTGAATTCAGTTACTCGAGGTTCCCTCTTTTCTTTCAACTCATGAAATACCTCAGATCACGAGGGTAATAGTACCATGCTGTGGGAGGTAAAGATGCAAAGACCTGTGAACATTACCTAGGAAAGCAGACTTCCCCTCTCTCCCATCTTTAAAACCACCAGTTCTTAAGCTGTAGGTCACAGATGAGAGAAAGGGAAGGGCTTTGATGAATAATTACTGGTAGTAACTTTTTCCTGTTGCGTTATTCCCTTCTTGTCCTACATTGCAGAAGACTGGCGGATGTAGGGAGTAACTCTCTAGACAGAGGTATGTTTGGGCAGCTTGAATACCTTTGTGAGCTTAAATTGCTTCCATTACCTGTGGCTAGCTGACTGCCTACAGTGAAAGGATGAAATGAACACCATGTGTTAGCATTAAAGATTTTCAGTATGTCAATTTTTTTCCCTTTAATCTAGAAGGTTATTGTCACAGATGATGCACGTCCCAACACCTTTGCTTACCAGTCAAGTTAAGGTATGCTTTTAGCTGATGACCACTTGTTTTCCGGCACCGGCAGCTACAATAACATGGTTATTTTTTAAGCATCTGCACAGGTTGGAGGATAAGGGAATAAAGATATAAAAATCCTGTTTATGCTGTGGCGTTTTCAGTTTGAATTTTTGAAGGTCAGTGTTTTGCTGATAATCTGGTTTGATTTGTGTTTTCTTTTGCTGAACAGCATGAAAAAAAAATGAAGCTGAGCCCTAACATGAGGAAGGACCTTGTGGTAGAGGTATTTTTTTTTCAATACTTCCACAAATATCAGAGGAACTTGTTACCTGTTAGAACAGCAATGTCTAAGGACAGAAGGAATCCCTCTACTCTTTTCTACTGTTTAACCTCTCATTACTGTGAATCATTTTGAATGCTCAGATACGTAAGCAATTATCAGTGTGAATGGAAGTACTGCAAATTGTTTCTAAAGTAAGAAAAAGATTTTTAAAGCCAAAAGCTGAACATTAGGGATCATGAAACATAGGGATTCAAGAAGAAGGTGAGCAGTATTCTCCAGTATAACTTTCAGAAAGCAGTTGATAGTTGTTTAAACAGCATGTATCACTTATTATTTTTTGTGAGGGTAACTAATGTGAAAACTCCTTACAAATGCAACTCAAATACAGAGCTGGTGGTTTATGAGCTCAAAATATTTTGCTGCACAGAGCAACAAAAGGCAGCAGTTGGACTTCACTGAAGTTGTCACACAGCACACAGCTCTATTAGGCACACAAGAAAAGCTCTGAGGGGGTTAAAAGTCAATCGCAAGACCTGGGACCAGTGCCAATAAACTCGTACCTGGCCAGACTTAAATTGAATTTTAGCTGCCAACTGTACATTTTCAGATCTCCAGAGGAAGCTGGTTCCTTAGTGTGGGTGAAGCAGACAGAGGCAGCTGTTGAAATGGAAACCATTGCATCAAACAACTTGGGAACTGATTGAATTTAAAATTGGACTTTCTTATTCCTTGATTTCTGCCTTAGAATGTATTGAGGGGATGCAGGTGGCTGATAAACAGAAACATATCACTCAGCCAAGAGGTTAAAAAACCCCTCCAAACAAACAAGAATTTTGTCTTTTGGGAGGGAAAAAACCCTCAACAAATTCAACAATGAGATATAGAACCAGAATCTTATTAGGTGTAAATCAGAGAAGCTATTCTGGTTTACATCAGCATTAGTAGACTGAGGCCTGGATTTCTCAGTTAAGCCAGTGAAAACTTAACTGAATAATGTATTAAATTTGAATATAATTATATAAAATTCTTACCCCAATATTATTTCAAGTTTAGGATTAAAACTGGACTTGAAATAAAATGTGCATATATATTATATATGTGTGTGTTTGTATCCACTAATAGGAAGAAAAAATTGTCATTTTTAAACCTGCACATCAACACAATAGAAAGCATGTTAATATTTCCAAGTATGACATTGCACAGTAAGAATTCCTAGAATTGGAGTTATCCTTGTATTATGAGGAAAGTGCTGGGTCACATCCTAATTTTTCCCCTACAGGATTTCAGATAATTCTGACGTGGGGTCCTCAGGTGGTGTGGTTTCTTTCAGCATCAGTGGGAACTGCATTCCATTTACACCAGTGAAGAATTTAGTTTAGCATGTTCATTCAACTGAGTCCAAGATATAAACGCACTGCTGCTTACCACATGGGCATCTACCTTGTCACCACTGATGGTCTTGGTGCCTGCTTCTACTTCCTATATAGGAAAGAGAAAAATCTATATTTTGTGTGACAATTTTTCAATTGAAACACATTCAAAAAAATACAGAAAGACAGAAAAAATAAGGAAAATATTTAATGCCCCCAAAACAAGCTAAAACTTGCAGTGTAACAAAGTTTACTGTGACTCTTCCTTGCGTATTAGTCATTCTTAGTAATGTGGCACGTTAACAGTTGCTCAGCTTAACTGAAAGAAGGATGTTAGAGTGAGCTTACCCTCATATGGTGTCATCATCAATAGTAACAATAAAAGCCTACAGAACATCTTAGAAAACTATGTATAGGAAATACATTGTTTGTATTTCACTAATCTCAAGTCTACAGATACCATTTTCAAGTTTACTGATAAAAGTATGTTTTCCAATAACCATTTTCATAGTAAGAACTTAATTGAATTTGTCATCACTGATGGTGAAGTGTTGTAAACCAAACTGATAATCCAAGGTCTTCAATGATTTTCCACTAGCACCACAGCAAAATATTTTCTGATATAAACCAGAAGCTGAAATCTACCTAAATATTTTTTTTCCTTGAAATGTATTTTTTAGTGAACTTTGAGACACAAAGAGAGGGAAGACACAGGTTAAAATATAGCCTTTCTTCACAAACCCAAATATACAGTAGCTGTATACCTCTAGAGATAGCAACTCTTAGCAGAATCATACAACAAATTCTCCTTTCCTGACCATTTTCAAGTTGGAGATCGAAAAATAAAGCAAGAGTTTTTGGCCACTATGAAATTATTTTGTAAAGTATCACAGACTGTCTTCCTCTACATTGTCAAAGAGGAAAGGTTCATGGAAAGATATTTGTCTTGGTACTCTCTGGCTCTGTATTATCACATTACAAAACTAAAAGTTTTATAGACATAAGCCAAAAAGTTGGGGCGGGGAGGGAGACGAAAGGAATGGAATAAAAGCCATGTTAGTCTTAAATGACTACACGCTTTTACAACTCAGATATATAAAATCAGGTCTTGCCAGGGCAGATCTTTGTGACAGATGAGGCACAGATGACATAGACAGATGAGATCCCAAAGCATTGCCTGCTAACTGATGGCTTGCTTAGCAGGCTCTGGATTGTGTGCCAGCAGGGGCTTATTTCCCCAGTGCCCAAAGTAAGGATGACACAGAGTTAGTGTTGGCAAGCTGCATTTCCTTCAGAAGAGGTCGTTCCACCAGTACAGCAGACAGACACTGAGAAGTGAGGAACCCCCTCAGTTCTCAGTGGGATTGGTCACAACTCATTCAGACCTCTCAGTGTCCGATACACACCAAATTTCTCTCCTGGGAAGTACATTTAGCCTGGAGATACACTGAACAGCTGTGTTTTTAAGGGTTATACTTATTTATGGGAACGTCTCATCCATTAATAGTAGTGTTATCATCTCAGTAAGGGTGAGATTTTTATTTTTTGATCATGAGGGAAGTAAATATGTGCATGGTGATGAGTCCTTCCCCCACCCCGTATACTTTGCCATAGGTTATTCAATGCAAGTACAAAACATGTTTATGGAGTGAAACATAAACAGGTCCTGACTTGCTAAAGATAAAAATAATGAGATTCAAAAACATAAAAATTACCACTTTATAAGACCAACAGTCCTACCTCTTGTGCCAAGTGTATCTCATGCCTCTGTATTTAATGAGAGACAAAAATGTCCAGTTAAGTGTTAATTCTAGATAATGACCTCACTGTTTTAAAAAAGAAGTAAGCATTATCAGGTCAGTCCAGTTCATATTTTACCTGTCTTTCATAGCCCACGTAGGTAACTTCAGCCTGAGTTAGATCAAAAAAATAATGGCACCAGTAAAAACATTAAATTAAAATAATAAGTGACCTTGTATAACTTTAAGACCTCTTTGACTTTCAGGTAAAATCAAAAAATTTCAATAGATTGGGCACTCATTTTTATATCAGGCTTATTTTTAGCCTCAGTAGAACAGTGATATACTGTTCTCTGAGGAATAAGAAACAAGCATCATTGTTAACTTAATAGGTAATTTGACTTTGAATTTATTTCCTATTTAAACTTCGAGAATTTTTCACAAAGGCTGGAATGTTTTGGGCTATTTTTAAAGAACAAACAGAATTCTCCCTGTTCGTACTCTGTCTACAGACTAAAAAGCACTCCCTGACAGCTGAATTAAATCCTCTTTGAGGTGGCAAAATGGAACCCCAAGTACAGTACTTCCCTAGCATAATATCATTGAAGAGTTCTAAGCCCTTTGTTCTTTCTAAGCCTACTTTGAAAAAGAAAAAAAGCCAAGATGTGCATGTGATATAATGGGGATTTTTCTTTGGTTGTAGTTTTTCTTTCTTCCTTTCTCCATGATTTATATGAGTGCATAGGAAAATTTGCAATGGTCAGAGACCAGNCCCCCATTAACAGATGTACCCTTTTTTCCTCTCCAGATGTCTTTCAAGCCCCTATTTAAACTATTGATTTTTTTTCCAGTGCCTTCATGATACTTAAAATGTTTCAGTCTCTGTAGATGCAAAGTAAAAAGTTAAGAAGGCAAGGTGACCTGTTTCATAATCAAAAGAAAACTAATAGAAACTGATTACTCTTGAAATAGAGACATATAACTCCCAAACCTCAACAATACAGGTAGGTTACATTTCAAAAAGGAATACTTAATGCGTGTCCTCAGGACCACCTAATACACAATTATGACGTTATCTAATTTAGTACATATTTAATTTGCAGTTTACAACCATATATAAACTTATCTCTCATTATAATAAAGTGGACATTTAATCAGCAAATCTAAAAAAGGCATACATAATGCAGACCAACCTCACCTCTTTCAAGACAACTTTAATTAAAATCTGCTCCTACAGAATTTGACAGAAATCTTTGTATTTCGCAAAATAGGTCCAACTGTGATAATTTAAGGGCTAATCATACTGCTGTATTCCTAAATGTTCTAGTTTCATTATTTTGCACAATAGTTTTTGGAGTTGTTTTGTATTTTAAAGTGGTGATTTTCTACCTTGTAATGTCATTGCTATTAATTTTGTGTACCATACTACATGGCAAGACAAAGTATTGTAGAGGCTTTGCTTAAGCTATGTCTTTATCAGAGGCCCATCATTTAAGATACAGTGCTGTAAATGAAAATGATTAAATTGGTGTTTTACAGCTGTAAGTTACTAGAGAAGAATTTTCACTTTACAGTGATGTGTTCTCATTGGCATTTTAATAAAAGGTGATTATCTAAAGACAGAATTCTAAATAGGATTTGCAAACTATGTATATTTTCTGCTCTTCACTCAATAATTTATTGCAACACATCACTTCTTAAAGTACAAGCAATATGCGCAGCTTGGAAACTTAATTCATTTGCATTGGATCTGAATTTAAGAACACTAAAAACAGTGATTGATTTACCATACTGGTGACTATAAAGCAAATAAAAAAAAGACATTGAATTAGATTTTACTTCTAATGGAAAGGTTTAGGTCTGAATTTGTTAGATATGCTATCAAATATCTATATATCCATTTATTCAAAATAAGAGACATAGGAATAAACTGACATATTTGGTTTAAAAAAAAAAATAATCTGTTATGGAATAAAATCAGGTCCTTGGAATTTTGGGCCAAAACTTTAATTCAAAGTTTTTGGGTTTTTTTTGTTTGCCTTTTTTATATTTTTTTAACAAAAATCTGACTTTATTCTTGGATAATCAGAAGCAGAAGCAGTTATTTTAATAAAATACATCATTCTTTGATTGCACTTAAAAATTTTACTTGGTGTTTTTTCTTGCTGTAGATGGCATCTCATACTAATTGAAATTCTAGCTTAGTAAGCAATAGACATTGCAAAACCTACAAGAACAAAATGTCCCTTTGGGTCATGAGCAATTTATGGTAAAGCGACACAAAATGGTGAGTTTCTGAGAGAGAATTAGTTTGTACCTTACCAATAACTGTTTCAAACCAGATGCCTGTGCTGCAATATATCACACTCAGAGTATCTATAGGAGCTACTACTATCTCTGAATTCCAAAATTTACTGCAGTTCTGTGGTAGACGGTTACTCATAAATTATTGCCTGTTACATGACCCTTTTTCAGCACCCCTGAGGGTACAAGGTCCTCACTTTTCTGAGTGTCTTCCAGATCAGTTTCTTTTAGTTCTAGTCCAAACCATGACAGCATTTAAAAAATATATATAAGTAGTAACTAGTAGATGTACTGACGAGAATCCACGGAAAAGGAACAAGACTGACAGAATTTTAGAAGGTATTATCTATGAGGAAATTTTGAACCAACTGAATTTGTTTAAGGTTGAAAATCAAAGATAACATGATTAGTCTTTGAAAAGGAAAGAAATGTGGACAGAGGACAGCAAGGTTCTGTTCACCATGTCTATCAGGTGCAGGGCAAGAAGAATCAGTTTAATTTGCAGTGAGTATGATTTAAGATCAAATATTAGCAGAAATTTTCTAACTACAAGAGAAGTTATATTGCTTGCCAGAGATAGCAGAATAATAATTATTCTGAGTTTTTAAAAAGTGTTGGGCAGGAAATGTGTATGGTCTGTCTAAATATGTTAGATTTTACTTGATGGTAGGAAGGTAGGGGTCTCATGTCCCTTTAATTCTAAACTGTTGACAGTGAAAGTCTACTTTTTGGTGGCTTAAACTTATGCGTTTAAAAATACCCTGATTTCTGAAGTTCATATTATGAATCATTTTATGATTTCATATTTATAGCCAGTTATTCAAGTCACCTATCCAAAATGGAATCACTCAGACTCATCTGTCACTGTCTTGACTTTATATTGAAAGGAAACAAATTCAGATAATAACAACTAAAAAAAGACATAAGATACATCCAGATGAACCTTGTGAAAACAAGGAGACCACAATGCTAGGATACGGCCACATTTAGATTCTGAAATCTAGATATTAACTGAAACTCACCCATATATATGGAGATTGCATTTGTTAACCCAAATTTCTAATGTTTTCTTTTATGTACTAAATAAAGGATATTTAATGTACATGAAAACATTTATTGTACTTAAAATATATAATTTCACTGCAGGATCATGCATCACCAAGCAATTTGTACTATTTACAGTGTCATACACAGTACAACCTATTTGGAGCTATGTAGAGATCAACCAGTAAGAGTGAAAAACAGTAACTAACAACTCTAACAGAAATCCCAGAGATAACATCAAATTAGTTCTAATGAGTGATTTACATGCTAATTGACTAGTTTTGTAGTAGTATCAAATGGAAAGAGATACTACTTTCCCCAAACGTTCCTCAAAAAATTAATGATCCAAAAAAGAACTAAGTAAAACAGGTAATCGCTTGTTAATTGATCTGCTACCAGCACTGTATGAAACATGGAGCAATACATCTGCTACAGAACCTTGAGAATATATTTGTTGCTTAAGCCGTACCTTGGGATAAGCTGCAAAGATGAGCACCTAAATATTTATTACAGGAACAGGAACTGTTGACAGCTCATTAGTGAGCTAAATATATATTCGCTGTGAACCTAGAGATACCTGCACACACTTCAACATCTGTGAACATGACAAAAGACCCCACCAGATAATCCACCACAGTGCCTGCTGTGGAAAGCTTTGTTCTTGGAAAGAGAAAAACAATACATAGTGTGAACTATAATTCCCTTCAACTGAAAAAAAATCTCTGATGAGGACAGGCATAAACACACTCTGAGACTGCAAAACCTAACTTTCAGAAGGTTGACTGAGTAGGGTTTTTTTTGTCCTCTCAGAGTTTGCTTTGTTTTCTTGACGTTATTGAAGGTCATTAAAATCCATTTTGCACACTGCCATGCATAAGCCTTACTTTTCATTTCTCAAGGCTCAGACAACCTTCATTTCTAAAAAATGGTGGAAAAGCATAAAGAGTATCCTAGGAAGTAACATGTAAATGTTCATGCTGTATATTTGCACATCAATCTCTGGCATGCTTTTAGAGCACATTGCTTCTTTATAAATACAATAGGATCTGAGCATGAGGTGGTAAAGAGGGAAGAAGAAAAGGAAAGAAATACTGAGTGGTTTAAGTGCACATCCAATGGGTTATTTTTTCTGTGCTTGGCAAACAAGAATTGCAGAAAGCTTTTATGACTTTTAGCCTCTGCATTATACCTTTATTGAGTGACTGTGCAGAAGAAGTTTTGTTCAGGGAATGATATCTGAACAAACAAAAGACATGCAGCATGAGAATGCTCTGCATTTGAAAGGTGTTGAAGAAATTAAAAAGACAAAGACCCCATATGACTCAAGCAACTCAGCCATCCTACATTCTGTAAACATACCAAACTAGAGCACATTAATCAGCCAGTGAAGATGATGCCCTGAATAAATTTCTAGCCAGAACTGATGACTGTGGAGGACTTTGTTTTTATGGTCTATATTAGCAATAGTAAATGATTTCAGCATTCAGGTAAATATGACAGAATTTAGTGGTCTATCATTAACTTCATTTTCAATTAGATAAATTCTATCCACTTTTACAGTCTGAGCTGGAATACAGAATAAGGTTGCCAGATGCCGAATCTGATTTAAAGCAAATACAATTCAGAAGCAGCATTCACAGGGAAAATATTACTTTTGCTTTCATATCAGTCTTCAGATACAACTCACCACAAAGAGGGTAAGAGGAATGGAAAGACACAGAAGTGACTATGATCACCAAAAAAAATGGGAGGAGAAACACACTATCTTGAGTTGCACTAGTGTAAATGGTGTGTGAAAAAAGAACCATGTTGTCGTTACATGGCTGATAACAGTTAGCTGATCCTGATGTATACATATCACAGCAGAAATCAGCAACATAAAAAAGGACATAAAAAAAAAAGTGAAAGATCAAGTAATGTAATTTTTTTCAACCTTTGTAAGGCCCAAGGACAAGGAAAAATATTAATGAAGAACCTAGTTTTTAGTTATCAGATTGGGACAAATTCATTGGGCCCTTGAAGCCCCTATCTAAAGATATAATAGGGAAGAAATCCATTTGATCTGCAGGCATTCTTTATAGTTTGCCCTTGCTTTTGGAAGCAGAAGTCATTAGACTCTTGGGGAGGCTTCAGTTCAAAACCTGCAGCATAGCTGTAGTCCCAATTACACAGGGAATGGCAAGAGGAAAGATGTCAGAACGAGAGCCTGAAAATTATTTCAATGAGACTTCAATACATATTTAACTGAATTTCTATTAAAGAGCAATTTCAGAGATCGAGGATAGATCCTTAGCTCTCCATTAATGGAATCTTCTCCTTTTCTTTGACAATTACCTCTGTACTAAGGTTTCACTTTTACTTTTTCCTTCAGTGACACTGGTGAATGACCTATACTCCTGCTATCCACAGCTACCTCTGCCATCAGCTGCAGGCTGTTTTTCGATTTTGTTTTTCTCTCCTGTTTTATATTCCTTTGGTCTGTTTCCATTATATTGAGTAATGTGTAGGCCAGAAGGATGCATGTGGTATGATGAGACTAGTACACTGTATTTGGTAGTGCTTTATTAATACTCTTATTCCATTATATGATCTTTTTCTTCTCCTTTTCACAGGCTTCCACATAAAGCCCCCAAAATTGCCTGTTGCAGCTAAAGCTCAGCTGATTACTTTGAAAATAAGAGTAAAATCTATACAGACTTTGACAATACACATATTTTGCTGGCATGTGTAGATACATGTATATTTTACTTTGCAATTTAGAGAAAATGAGATTAACAATGTCTAATCTTGGATAACTGGTACAATTAGCTGTTGTTTAGAATGTACCGTACATACACTACAGAATACTGAGCTAATGTTTTTCCTTAGTACGTCTTTCAAAACCTTTAATCAATGAATGAAAAAACATTCCAGTTTCCAGGTTGGGGTTTTTTTTATTTCTTTTATAACATTAAGGGGGAAATGGCCAATCCAATCTGTCTCTTAACTGTCTGAGGGAAAATATATTCATCTTCTCCTTCTTGACAGAAAGAGAACACCAAATCAACACCTGAGTCTTTTCAAAACTCTACCAATGGAAAATGCAAACTCTCTCTAATGTAAGAAACTGAAACCAGAATAAAGCTATCTGAAGACAGATCAGAACTTTTTCTTTTTTACTATATTTTTTATTAATACTCCTTGAAAGGAGATCTTTTACTAAAGATTGAGCCATATTGAAGACAGGATGATACGATGAGGTAGTAAGGAAATAATTTAGCTTCTAAGTGTTCAGAAGAGTTGAAGAAATTGGGATGAAAGCATTGCTGTGTTAATGTAAGAACAGGGAATTAAAAGTGAATGAATATATCAATTGCATTTTCTTTCTTTTAATACCAGTGAAGTTACCAAAGATATAAGAAGATGGCGTACATTGAAAACCTACATGGTTTTATGTAATTGCTGATACTTTTAAACTAATCATCAACATTTATGAGAAGGGAAGAAGCAAAATAATTTTGCAGGAAGAAATCCCTTTTCTTTCCAGAAACTTTCTCCAACTGGTCTTATCATGTAATAGCTGATTAATATCCCAAAGTTTTTAAAGCATAGTTCAAATTGTTCTAATTATTATGTAGGCCACAGTGAAAATTAATTTTCTGAAAGAAGACCTAGAAAAACAGGGAGTAGAGCAGTTGTTCCTTTGCCATAACACACTAGAGATCACGTCTGGCTCCTCTAGAAGCAACAGGTTTAGATTACCTCTAAATGTAGCATAATAGACTAGATAGTCTGTTTCAATCTGGAAATTTTCTATGATCCTTTGTTCAGAGTGGATCAGATGTCTGTTGTTTTGTTAAGAATTAACTTTGTAATTGTTTAAAAATATACTTAACATAGCAAGGCCACATCTGTGGCACAGGTGCATTTTAATTCCTCTGCTGTACCTTTCTATAATTATAACTAGGATTCTGGATGTTCAGCCAGGTTTTTTTGTTTTTTATTTTGGAGGTTGTTTTTTGTGGGTTGGGTTTGTTTTTTTTTTTAAGCTTACATGCCCACTCTGTTAAAAAGAAGAAAGAGGAAAAAAAAAAAAAAGATTGAGAACTGCAATTGCTAAAGCATCAGATCAACACTTTATACGCTGTAACCTAAGGTTAGTTTACACATGAAATGGATGAACTCTGAACATACAGAGAGAATTAACAGGGAAAATGGAAGTTAAGTACAGGCAGAGTTTGCTACTTTGATAACACCAACCATGGAATAATAGAGGTTTGCTGAATCTTATGCTTGTTTAAATGTGTGTAGTTTTATAGGAGGTGTTCACACTCACATGGCAGCAGTTTATCCTTTTTTTCTAAAAAAAAAAAAATTAGAAAAATATCAAACACAATAATTAGAAGAGGAAAGGTCAAGACAAGTATTAGAAAATTGACTCAACTTTCCAATTCAGATTGATGTAGTCAACTCATCTAAATGGATATATAAATGAACCGCTTACTGTAAACCAGACATTATTCAATATCTCTTCCTCTTTCATATAGTTTCTATAGATTTTCACTGTTTAAGTACACACAGAGGATGTGTATTAACAAGCATTTAAGCTCTGTCACACGACAGGTCTATGAGAGTATCCTGCTGAATACTGGGGACAGTTTCTGTGCTTCCAATGCAAGTCTTACCTTTCCTAATGAAAAAAATCTAGAAGAAAATCCTTGAACTGTCCAATAAGCTAGTGTAGGTATTCATAAACATTATTTGTCATTAAATAACAGAAAAGAGGAGATCTACTTCTCTGGAAGAGTAAGGAACTGAAAATTCCTGTGGAAGGCAGGCACTCAGAAAAAGAGGAAAAATACTAAGCTGAACAATCACTTCTCCATCAGACACTCACAGCTCTCCAACAGTGGGGAAAACCATTAACTCTCCCATGTTGAATCCTACCTTGCTTTTTTTACCTGTAGTGCTGTTCACTTCTACATTCAGTGAAGAAGCTATAATTTGAGTTGATGTAGGAATAGATATTTAGTATTTTGACACCCTGAGCTTGATTGTCATCTGATGGGCTGACCTTAACAAGTAGATCTGTATCATGTTACTGTTTTTTTGTCTGATGGGCTGAAGCTAAAAAAATAAATTTGCACACAAAGTACAGAAGCAAAATCTAAACTCATTTTTTTTCTAATATATTACTCTTCTTCCAGACTTCAGTTCTTAAGAACTTATCTTTACAAAACAAAGAGAAAGGCTTGCATATACAACATAATTTTGGGGTTCTCTTGACTTCTGGATACTTTCCTTTGCTACTGTAGTGTCTTCTTAATTCACATCTAAGACTCAAAAAGGGTGAAAATGTTTACTGTAATTTATACTCATTGTTTAAACACATATTCGATGTTTTTGAATCTGTTGAACTTATCTGTTTTATCCATGAGAATAATGCATGTACAAGTGAATGATAAAGCAAGTTTCACAGCAACAAAACCCAAAAGCTGTCTTTGAAAAGGCTTTCACCAGCTTCAGAAGACTGGATCAGATATCAGGCCAGCAACAGAACCAAGAATTACACACACCAGGCAAGAGAAAAAGGCAAGTAGAAATACACCCAAGAATTCAGATACAGTTATGGTATTGTCTTAGATGGACGAGCATGCAACAGGAGAACTGACAGTCCCCTATATCTCTGAACCTCATTAAATTTTTCTTTGCAAAGAGATAGTTGGGGTTACGTTAAAGTGGGTGTAAAATACTGTTTTTCTCATTTATCTTTGTTCTTTTATGCATGACTACAAAAGATGGAAACTAATAAGAATGAGGACCTAAGGCCTGGTGGGTTTATTTTGGAAGGGGGAGGGAAGGGATGTTTTAGAGAAGTGGTTTTTTTAATCCTTTTTCAAATTAAAATAATCCATGAGTTTCCACATATCATTAAAATGGTCATCAAAGCAATAAAATATTGGAGATCTCAGCCAGAATGTTGTGCAGAGCTGATCAATATAGCTTTCAATGATGAAAATATATTTTAGTAAAGAAATATAGATTCACAGTATAGGTATGTCTGTGGAAAGCTGAAACATTTGTTAATATTAAAAAAAAAAAGAAATTACTCCTTTTTTATTTAAGATAGTAATTGCAATATTAATTATCTTAAAATATAACCTCAATACTTCAAATATTGTGTAATATAAAAATACATATTCTTATACTAGAAAACATTTTCATGGTTTCAAAGGAATTTTCAGGTCATCATTCTGAAGGAGGTACACATTGGTTTAGCTTTCTGATTTTCACTTTCACTTTCATCTTAAACATTTCTGAAGATCAGTGACCGGATATAATTGCCTTAAGTAGATCATGTGGCTTATAGGGATCAATACAGCATCAAGAAATAACCAAGGCTATCACAATAGAATGCAGTACAGTTACATATAAGTACAGCTGTTCATTGTTCTTATAAACTTTTCAGAAAAAAACAGAACTATATATAAACTTTCTCAAATATGTCTGATATATTCTGTTGGTCTCCCTTTAGAACTCCTGTAAGATTCCTTACATCTGGGTCTGTATTAATTCTGTTTGTCATTACAACATTAAGTACTTGGAAAAACAATATATTATGACAACAGAAATATCACTGTAGCCCTGTGATTTGTTGCCCAGTGGTGGCTAAATCTTCCTTAACTAGCATATCTGTTTTGAGAAATAAATCTATTATTGTAGTAGCAGAAGGAAGCACATTATGAACAGTAGCAATATTGAAAGAATCATCCTTAAAAGTAAAATTCTATCAGTCACCAGTCAATACCTTTTAACTCATCAGTAATCTTATGTCTTTAGAAAACTATTGGCTTTATATACTGACTGGCTTTTGTTGTTGTTACAGGGTTTAAAATTTATGCTACCTAAAGCCTGTACTTATCACAATACAATTAGGTTCATGCTTGACATTTTAAATGCTAGGCATGAAAGTAGAAATAATATGGATTAATATATACCTTAAGATCATTTGAACTTCAAACACACATAGTCATGGCAACCCTGTATACCATGGAGCTCCTTATCTGTCATAACACAGTGTAATTTCACTTTGAACATCATTGACTTTGTTTGCAAAGTATGATCTCCAAAATACGATGTTACAAAAATTGAATAGTAGTTCTGTGTGCGTTTTTCAACACACAATAGTATACACAATGAAGTAACACTTTCTCATACTGAATATATTCTTTGGGGGTTAAAGGAATAATAGGCAGGATTTAACTTCTTGATAAATATGACAGTCACATTTTACATCACTAATTCAGAATGAGGTATATGAAGATACTCTTTGATACTGGCTCAATTGCAAATTCTGTTTATTATCAGTAAGACCCCTTTCCTCATCACTCCAAAACACTGAAACAAAACCAGATAGGGAAACAACTCCATGCAAATCTATTCTTCCACTTCCCCTAAAACTCTCTAAAAGAGCGATTACACAGTAAAAAAAAAATTTTAAAAAAATCAAAACTGTAATAGAGGAACTTTTACTCCAAAATGAAAGGAGTTGGGGAGTTCCTGAGGTCTGTTAGAGTTGAGAGCGTTGCATTCAATTTCATGTGGACCACTCAGATCCTCTATAAAGAAAGTAATCTAGGAAGATAGAAAGTGAAGTTACATCTATAGCTGTCAATACCTGACATTCAAAACCCAGTAAAATTGGCAGGTATTAAGAGATTCCTGTGGTTGCTTGGGAGAACCTTATGCCCATATCTCTCAAAAATGCAAAATAATTTCAGTGAAAGTAGTTGCTACCTGCTACCACCTTCTTTTGAGCTCCTCTCTGAAAAGCAACAGCTCAGGACACTTGCAGACTCCAGAATTCAGATTTGGCAGCTAGTGTCTTCTGCATGGGCAAAGTCTGAGCACCTGCTGAATTCCCCATCTTGTGAGCATGAAGGATTACAGTGCCTCACTCCTGTCTCCTCAAGTTTGAAACTACGGGGAGCTGAGAGAGAGGAGTTTCTGTCTTTCACAAAAGCAAGGTATTTCCAGCTCACCAGGGACATTTTGCTGTCTTGGCAACACACCTGCCAACTAAAAATCATTAGAAAAATGAAAAAACAAAATCAGTGTGAAAAAGGAACATTACGTGGAAAAGGAAAAGAAATAGAAAAGATAATATGCAGATATGTATTACACCAACACATGCTGTCAGAGTCCCACATCTGGTGCCTTTCACCACCAAAAACTTCTTTTCTCCACTCAGCGTTTCACACAACACAATATATTTATTCAACACTTCCCTGTATGTCCAATGAGAAATAACGGGCGTTACAAATTCACATACATCCAGGGACTTTATATATACCAATAAGGATCTACCTGGTAACAATGTCGAAGGATCTGTGTAAGAGCAAGAAAAACAGATTTTTTTTTTAATTCCAGTTCAGAACTAAATACAGATGTGCCCTATATGTCTGGTGCTGGTTTTATGTTACCCTTGTGGGCTTCAATGAGCATCTCTGGTGTCTCAATGTCAATGAATCTCTGCTGCATTACAGCATTCTGCTGTCCTGCCTGGGTTCTGTGGTCTTCTAAGGTAAACTGCTAGAAAACTTGTATGGATCAGAGGTGACTTCAGAGCTGCTCTGAATGAGTCTGCTGTCTAGTCCAATTCACAAAATAAATGCGAATCATTTCTACTCTCTTCTGGATTTGATTACTGACAAGTGTGAAGGTGAAGTCCTGATTCCAAACAAAGTGTGTTCTAAGGAAGAGATAACAACAGGAAAAACTGAAAACATTAGCTAGATTTTTTTCATCTGAGTAAGAAACAGTCAAAGAGATTAAGGGAACATACGAAGCACTCTGTAACATGTATGAGCTAGAAAACATTGAAATACCACTTTTTTTTTTTTTTTTTTAAAAAATTTTTATGGGAAAGACAGCAAAAAAGGAAAATGTAAAAAAAATTCCTTTTAATAACTTTTTTNTTGAATTACCCCTTTTTTTTTTTTTTTTTAAATAATTTTTATGGGAAAGACAGCAAAAAAGGAAAATGTAATCAAAATTCCTTTTAATGACTTTTCTCCAAATCTCTCCTACTAAGACTATGTCTTACAGAAATTGTGAGGGTCTTGCTACACAAAATGTGTGATCTTAGCATATTATTTGAAAGGACTTTTGCACAAGGGTCTTGGACTTGCATAATGCTTTTTCTAGAGCTGCTGCTTCTCAGTGATTCCCTAGTTTTGCTTCTCTGTCTAGAAAAGTCCTCCTCCAAGAATTAGTTTTTACTGCATTGCAGCGTTTTCCCTTTTGGTCTTAATGATGAAGAGAGGTTTTTGCCCTTCCTGATATTTCTACTTCATGTTTCCAGTAACTTGAATCTAAAACAGGCGTTAGAAATGCCACATGGGCTCATACCATTCTTCTTGAAAAACATTTAACAAGTAATTGACTGGAAATACCCTTGCTGTTTTAACTACTTTGTATGTTATTCAGTTCCAAAACAGGAAACAGTGTCTAGCTTTTAGGAGGAAGATTACACTGGTTGATTCTGTTGCTGGATCTGTCTGGAGGTTGTTGGTTTTGCAAGTATAAATCTTTATGTTTTTCTGTTTATACTGAATGAAGCATTGTTTTGCAGATGGATTTTTAGTTTCTTTAAACAAACCTTTCTGCATAAACATGGCTTCTTTTTGCCCGCTTGGACAACAGCCAAAATCATACACAAAAATGTCAATTCTTTAAACTGACAAGTGTATCAAGATATCCAAACAACCATAGTCAGACTAGCTGTATACCAAAAAATCTTCTTCTAAAAGTGTAAAACTAGATTAAGGGTTAATTTAGGTACAGCAGAGGAAAAAACAATTAAAACAAACTTACTAACAGTCTCAAGAGTTTCTCCTGTCGCTCACCCTCTTACCTCCTTCTGGTGGAACCTAATATACAATACACAGGACTGAGCAGGTAACACTGGCTCATTCTTGCAACCACTTTTCAGCTGAAAAATCCTAAACCTTTTTAGAGTTACCAGAAAATCCTAAGAAAGCCTAGAGGAGCTTGAGGATCACGTCCTTGGATCAGAGACTTTCATTTGCACAGATGCCTATGTCAGGACAAGAGCTTTCAGAATTTGAGACCTGTTAAAACCTGAATGACTAGAGATTACATGAGCTGCCAGTCCTGCTTTGACATTTTCCTGTTCTAAAGAACTTTACAAAAGGTGCTGCTTTTGTTCCTCCTTAGCTTATAACATCTTCTTAATTCTGTGCTCTTCCTTTGCATCCTTATTACTAAATCAAAATACTGCTCATTTTGATTTTCATTTCATCTTCATTTTCTGGATGCTCAAGTCTCATGTCTAGATCTTTCCAAATTTATAAGGTCGTGAAAAGTTTTTAGATAAAGAACCAAAATAATCAAGGACAAAGGAAGGAAATGTGCCCATATAATCTCCACATATCAGTCATTTCTTTCTGCATGAAAATAGCACTATTGATGTAATTTTTGGTGAATATCTATGTCAGGGCCTGCAGGTGCATGTGGCAGCTGGAGAAATTGTGGTATATGTTATGTAATTTGGTTTTGGTTTTGCTTTTTTTTTTAATTAAAAAAATAGCTAAATCAATTAAAATTTAAGTAGGATTGTCTATCCATGTCACAACCTTAGATAGGGGATCATTCCTAATAGGAAATGGCATTCTAAATCCTGGACATATCTGTGATTTTTTTTTTTTTTCTGAGCAGTGAAGAGATTCCATCAATAAATACAAAAGATGTTTAAGATATCAGAACAATGTACCAGCAAATGGCCTGGTTCAAAGTACAGAGGTCTTTCTGAAGAGTTTGATCTACCGATCATTCTCATTGACTGACTAGACATTTCCCTACAAATTAACAGTAAGGAAAATCAGGGAAAACAACAGTAAAGCACTGAAATAAATAATGGGGGACCAGAAACTGTAGACTGATTCTGCTTTTCAGCACCCAAACATAACAGTCTTTGTGGGAAAAAGTGGAAGGAGGGGAAAAAGAACAAACCTTAATCCAGAAGAGTTTGTCATGGAGAACTTAACTAATTTGTAATTAGGCTCTTTATAACATCAGTAGAAACCTTCTCTCCTTCCCACCTTCCCAGCACACAGGCACACAAGCATAAACCCCCCAAAAAGCACCAAACTAACCCCCAGGTCCCCACCTACTCTGAGACAGGGCTAAGGAAATGGATGTTGTTGTTTGCTGACTTCATCACTAAGACCTTTTGCATATTAACGAGGTCACACATCTTGACAGTTAGGCCCATGGAAAGGACAGAAAGTCCTTATTTAGCTTGCTCATAGAAGAGTAGTCTGTGAACAAACATGAAGACAAACAATAGGTAATAAGCAAACCATTGCTGGAATCAGTCCAGAAAATGATAATTCATGAAACATTATAAGAGTACCTCAAAAGGGGTGTGAAGCCAGAAGGCCTTTAGAATTTCAAAGGTATTATCCTGAAACACTTAACATTTATTATCTGTATTTAAGAGTTTTTATTTTCTTTTCCACTGCCGTGGTAGCAGCCTGGGAACTTTTCTAGAGGTCCTCCCCTCCTCCCAGTAGGCCAGGTGTCCTTCAGAGCAGTGAGGTCATGACCGTGAATGAGACAACTCCATTTTCAAGTAGTCAGGAAAATAATATCTCAAGCTTCTTGTAGGCAGGGACCCTTCAGAAAGAGTGCCAGATTTCTGGTTCATTTCCTCAGCCTGCTGGTGCTGCTACTCAGACTTCACTCATTCACTGTACTGGATGCCTGTTCGAGTCAGGTACATGGAGATGCTATTTCTTCTGGAAATTGCAGTAGAAAACAACATTCCTGAAATTTTTCTCTCCACAGATTTGCCAAAATTAATGTCTGATGAGCTGACTGTACTCCAGGGAATTGCCCTTAACGTGGTAAAGTGTGCAGACAGCCTGAAGTGGTCTATGAAGAAAATGAAGAGTTAGATTTCAGATGGGACACTATTAAGGGTCATATATTTTCTGGAGAATAAATGACAGGGAAAATGTGCAGAAAGGCTAGGAAGGCTGACAATAGGGAAAACAATGGTGAAAATAGCAAGAGAGGTGCTGCGTATCCAAAAGAATCAATGCTTCTTAAAAACCTGTACTACCTACCTCCCCTCTGTTACATAGCTTTTTTTTTCCTAAATTTGGTGCAGCATTATTTGGCACATAACAATAATGTAAATTACTGATACTTCTCGCTACCTGGCTGCTCAATACAGATTTTACAGGGGATGAAGCTAAAAATTTCACCAAGGAGAAATTGCTTCTGTGCTTTTGAATAGTAACGTATTCATAAATCAGGAACTGAATGTGAAAAAGAAATACACGCTTTCTACAGGTCCCCTTTTCTGTGGTTACTATTAGCAAGGGTCCTCTGAGATTAACTCGTTGAATTAGAATGATGAATGTTCACTTATTAAGAAAACTATGGAATTTTATTGTTATGGCAATACATTCATGATGCTGCAGATATGCATGTATGTGTCAGGGCTTCATTATTAGTAATCTTTTAAAGGATTTAAATTTAACAGATTTGTGATTAAACTAAAGGATAAACTTGCTTCGTGACAAATTTTCTTCTAAAATCTTCTAGTCGGGAACTCATTGATTTGATTCTAACTGACAAAAATAAGATACATATTAATATGGAAGAATAAATAAGAAGCCAGAGTTGAATGGTTTCTTTTTCCCTCTTTCTGCATCTCCAGATTTTTATGTATCTAAATAATATTAACCCAATAAATCCAGTATGAAAAATGTTCAAAGCACTAAGCGACTATGTTAAGCGTGAGTTTGCATGCACTAGTTTGCATGCACTGTCTGCCATTGGGGAGACTGAACTATTAAAAATTATGAAGGAAGTGGGTATAATTTGTACACACACATCTAAATCCCTAGTAAATGGTCATGAGCAGGGATTGAGGTGTTTAAATTACTGCAAATTGCAATCACATTTTTAATCCATGATTAATTGCATCTTAAATATTACCTCTGCAAACCTGTAGTTCTAATTTAACCCTAAATTGAAAATAAATGTTTTCAGCAGTTTGGAACACAGAATAAGACTCAATATTCAGTACTCTAAGCATCTAGTCTAGCCATATCCTGTAGAGAGTAACCATCACCTTCAATAATTAGGGAAGCAGTTATACTTATGCCATATTGTGTAAAGGTTTTCAGTGACAATAGTGGGGTTTATAACACGGTTAAATCATTAAAATGTACCGAAAAGCATACACTTAGGTTATGGACAGATAACCAGTAAAGAAAAACAGAGGCAAAATTACCTCATAGTTTAACCTTAATTTGCAAAGGTTCAAACAATGACAAACGAGCATCTGGGGACCATGTTTCTACAGAATGGCCAGATGATAGCAGGATTATGCCATGAATCTGAGAGCCTCAGGTTCTGGGCCGTGGTGCAACACAGTCTCTGCTGGTTACCTATAATCTGCATAATCAGGACCAATCACAATTACAGGATCTGAGGTGGACTGTTTTCAGTAGAACTCAGTCTTTTTATTTTCACTGGACCTCAATACAGAGTTCCTAAGAACTTCCATATGAAGGACACAGGAAAGTTCTGATGTTCACTGACTGGACAAAGCGGTAAGACACATGCCACCTATCTGGAGATCATCAATGCTGTATTGAACCAGTAGCACCAGATATCAGTAATGAATCCAGATATATACACACATACACTGCGTGTAGGTGTAAATATACTGTACATAGTAAGTATATTTTATATATATACACACATATATTATGTATATATTGCATCACTATATTTCATACACATATATACATACACATTATACACATATGGGCACAGTGCTTCCCCTTGAACACTTTATGCATTACATATACACAGAATAAATACTGAATATCAAGTCAGCATGATTCTGTAACATCTACATGAACAAGGAAATGCAGCAGACTGTGCTACAAGAAAAGTCGTGAAGGCGTGACTTTCAAACTTTTAAGAAAGAGTTTGTCATCACAATTAGAAGGCTCATAAGACAGGCAAGTAGTAAGAAAGTTCTTGCAAGTGTGCAAGTGTAACCAGGCTAACATAGGTTTATGGTTCAAGAGAGGAATACAGACTAGAAGAACATTCAATAGATGTTCAGATTCAAGAGCAATGGACTGCAGCTACAGAATGGAGAAGAAAATGTTCCTGGAGGTCTTGTGTTGAATTAGCCCTGACACTGGAGAGGTAGGTCACCAACATGAAAGTTATTTGAGCATGGGAGAGCAAAACTAGCATTAACTATGAAGATATCTTAGTATTCCATGTAGTCCAAGACTGGCAAGCTGATTTTAGTTTAGGAATTACGTTTAGGACATGAATAATAAGGCAGCAGTGTTTTTTAGAATAAGAAAATGCCTTTGGCCAGTTTAGACAGATCACATGTCTATTTAATGCTTTATTAGACACTTTTTTCTCTTTAAGTCCTTACTGCCAATTAGTGTCAATTAACATGAATTTAATCAGCCGCCTGCTGCTCTCAGTACAATGTGGTAAAAGCAATATAAACCTAGTAATTTCAATGTGATTTATACCAGCATAAATGAGACAAGAATTAGCCTTAATAGGTGCACATTTAAGCGTATGTTCTTAAATGAGAATTTATAACGTGCCCCAACACAGGTAACAAAATTCCTGTGGGGCACATTTGTGTTCATAAACTGGTCTTTTACTCTAAGTTAGTCCAAATGATTAGCTTTTCAGGCAGAACCTTGGAGGCAACTCTAAATAGGGTAATATTATACAGTAGCTTTAATCATGAGTAAACTAAATATAGAATTGCATTAGTAATTCTGAAAATAGGTTAGTTTGGTGAAACTATCTAGTCATGTCTCATAAAATAAAAGAAAAAAGAAATCAGTGGGGATATTACAATAGTGGTGGTGCCATGGCAAGGGTCACCTGACTGGAGATTTGGAAGATGAGGTGCTTACAAAGCAGATAACCTTTAAAACTAAAATTTTTATACTGGAGTGTTTAAATGAAAAAAAATAAAAAATTAGAAAACCTTGGGAAACATCAACAAACTGTTTTCAATACAAATACATTTACTTCACAAATTTAAAAGGGGGTGTAAAGAGAAAGACCTTTTGTTTTAAATACCTATTATAGCAAATCTCAGTTCAGTTAAAATTCTTCCCTGTATTTTTCATGTAGTTCTCAGTATATCAAAATCTCTCTCTGAAGAAATCTTTGTGTTCAGTCCATATTTCCTACTGAAATTAAAATTTGTTTGTTACACAACAAAAAATCGTCAAGAGTCAGTAATTCTTGGATTTATCCTAGGCTACAAAGAGCTCAACTCCCATTTACAAGCATAAATGGAATAGCCGGATCCCCAGAATTACCTAGTCTTCATTAACTGTTTTTGGCTGCCATACTCAAATATTTGATGGTGAGTGTCTTGGGGTGATGAAATCTATTCTTGGCTGCATAAATCTATGAAGAAAGTAAATTCATTTAAATTTACACAGCTGTAACAGAGTAAGGAGAAACAAGATTACAGGCTTTCAAAGAAAGAATGAAATTAAATACAGTCTGAGACAAGCATCTGAAGAGCGCATCAAAGAAAGGGGTTGTTTAGCAACACTAATGGGGAAAGTATTAGATGGTTAAAAAAAGACTAGACTGTCTAAAGAATTGCCTGAGTTACAAAAACACAGTAGACATTCTAACAAATGTTCAGGGTCCAGCTTCACATTGTTAGGTGTTGCTAAGTGGGTTTTTTTTTTTTGTTCCATTGTGAATTGAAAAGAACAAAATATTTAAAGTGCTCATTGACTTACTGATAGTTTAGCATTAATCAAGCTGTCCCACATGCAATAAACTCAACATTCTCCCACTGGGTCAGCAACAGAAATGAAAAAATATAAAAAAAAATTTAAAATAATGAAAAATAGAGAAAGACTATTCCAGTGGGGTTAACAAAAAAGGAAGCATCAGTGAGTCGCCGAGATCATCTCACTATATAAAACCTACCTGATATTTACTCTGTTCAGGAAGGAAAGCTAAGGCTTTCAGGGATGTATCCTTGAAGATTTCTGAAGAACCTTGTCCTTGGTTGCCACAATAACCTATGTCAGCCCAGTCATTTTTTAAAAAATGCAGTATTTCTGCAGTCTCAAGTTTCAGTTGTCTACTCTATGTGCTGCTGCAATCTACCCCTTTTCCAGAGACAAATACTCTTTACTAGCATTAGAGTTGTTTTTAAGGCTATTTTATTGAGATGTTTGCTTTGTTACGGACTCTAATACCTTCAGGGATCATAAAAAATAACTACTTCAAGTCCTGTTGCTTTACTACTTTTCTCCACTTTTCTTTACTAAACTCATTACTAAATGCAAACATTTACTAAATTTTAATATGATTAAAATATAATGGTCCTTTCAAACTATTTTTTTGATCAATTCACTGTTCTGTTAAAATCAGTCACCTCAGTGTTTGCAATGCAGCAGGATAAACATTTAAGCCTTTAACCTCAGATCTAAAATGCGCACATAAAAATGTTAAATCTAAAATCACGAAGTATTAGGGTTTGTTTTTTTTTTTTTCTTTTAAGTCTGGACATCAAACATTTTTTTAGTAATGCATATCATTCACCCCAAAAAGCCCACTGCTTGCTTCAAAATAAGTTCCTAGAATAGTGGGGAAGACTAAAAACCCTGGCAGTCTTTGTTTTGAGTCTTGAACAGGCATGAGCTCAACAATAAAATTTCCAAGGGGAAACTCTTACTTATTGCCTTCATTCTGTGTGACCTTGGCAGCTGCATAGTTTAGGAAGGTTTCATAAAGCAGAGCAATCAGAATGTTTTTGTAGTTGATAACATTATTAATAAACTTGCTAGGTCTGTTTTCTGTACCCACTGCCAAATCGATCTGTAGTAGAGTCATGACTGTAACCAATTTCTTACGGTTAACAACTAATCCTGACTGAATTCCTAATTATACATATGTACATACATTTAAATAGACCTAGGTATAGCCCATATTTTCACTGTACTAAAGTGGGGGAAGAGACTGAGTGCTGGGTGATGTTAAGACTGTACGTGAGCTCTGCTCACAGGTTAATATGGTTGGTTTAGAAAACCTGAAGTGTTCTTCTTTTATGTCCTCTGATTCTCACATCCTTTTTTATTAAATATGCAGCTTTATCAAGTCTGTGACATGTAATTCAGGTAGACACATTATAAAAATCACAGGGTGAAATCAGGACTTCTTGGCCATCTGAATACAAAAAATATGGGAACTGGCTATTCTACCTGATATACACATTGGTCTGCCTTAGAGAACGTTACTAAATTGGATAAACACCACCACTGTGTGCCAGAGAACATCACAGTTTATTACCAAAGCAGAAAGAAATGATGTTTCTAATGGAAAAAAATACCCCGAGATCTACCATTCCTACAAAACACTCTTATAAGCATGTGTCTTAGATTACAAAGATATTAAAAAAAAAATAAAAATCCAAGTTCATTCTCTTCTCTGCACCCAGCTTATGAAGATGTTTACTTTGCTTTTTTTGTATTTACATAGATCCCATTCTTCTTGTTTCTGTGATAAAACATTTATAGCAAATAAATTATAAATCGCATTTATGTATAATTTATTATTTTAAATACATATTTTATCTTTTAGCTTTTTAAACAGGGAACTAGTTTAGCTTTGTTCCTTTAAGGTCTCAGTAGTTCGAAAAATTCATGAATAAAGCATGCTTCAAGCTGTATTTACATTTTTATAGTGTCTGCTGTAACAGTATAGATTTTGTTTTCTAGTCATACACTTTTAGGTCAATATGACTGTCTTGAGAATAAACCTTACAGAAATCTCTGAGACTTCATAAACATACATTTTCATTGTTTCCCACCACCTTAGACACCTCCCTAACATACTTGCCCTTCTTCAGTCAGAAAATTATAATGCTTTCTAGATGCACATAGACATCTATGTCGATATCTGCCAGATATCTCCTGTACTGATTTCTGTATTAGATCCAGGCAGGATTATCTGTTTTGAAATACAGAAGTCTTAATTCTACTACAGAATAATTCAGAGTTTTTCTGAAGATGGATTAGTTTATCAAGGAGATTTATTTCATTCCTACCGTTAAAAGGCCACATTATGATTTCAGTCATTACAAAATGAAAGGTATCTCTTTATTTCAGAGTTATCTGGACTTATATGGATGCATTTTAGATTAGAAATTGATTATATTACCTTACATCTTCCAAACACCTCTCAGAGCAAAATGCAGGTGGTCTGTTGAAATTAATCTGCTCCGGGAAAAATAATATATAACTTTTTTCAATAAAAAAAAAGCCCTACAGGCACTGGTTTGATTCAAATTCCTTTCAAGTTTCCTAAAAGCATACTGGTCGTCCAGGTTGCCCTGGAACTCAGCTGTGGCTTTTTCCCAGGACTGAAGTTTTTCCTTTATGAAATTGAATCTTATAAACAGTCTTCTTATGTTTTTATCTTTTTTTTTTCCCCCAAATTTGAAGGTATACACAGAATAGAAAATGTATTCTACAGATAATTACAAGTTTATGGACAACTCTGCTAGTAATGTCGAGAGACAGAGATAAGGCAATAAATTGCTATTAATTACAAGAAATATCCAATCTTTATACTGATATTTTTGCCAATACTCTATAAAGAGGCAAGTGCTATATCCTCCTCTAACAAATTACATCTAAACAATAAATGGCAAGAAGTTTTGAGGAAAGAAAGAGGACATAAAGAATGAATAGATCATATTGATAGTATAGAATAAATTTTGGAGAGGGTGTCAAATTTTTTTGCACTTCTCCCACATAGTTAGGGATCTCTCTATTGCCATAGATATAAAGTCTTACTCTGCCTCTGAAAAAGGAAAATAAAAACAAATTTTAAATTTTTTATTTCCTACAGAAAAGCTTACATATGTTCATTTAACCATTGTTAAAATAATACATGTTTTCTCATATTTGTTAGCTGAAGCATCAAATGACTAACACAATCCATTTTGATGAGTCACTGCACAATGTGTGAGCTGGCAAATGTGAAAACATTCCCAGAACTAAAATTACAATTTGCATTCTCAGGGGCAAGTGTTTTGCAGCTAATTTGTATTGTGGGTACTGAAACACCACCCCCCCCCCCCCCCCCCCC
>VYXH01011593.1:36560-52825 GCA_013397275.1 Burhinus bistriatus | reverse complement strand
GCCCGGAATTACTTATAGCTCATGCAAACTCTATTCCCTTCTTTCAATTACCTTCCAATCAGCCAAAAGTATTTGGCACACATTTGCAGCCTGTATGCACAAGAAGGATTCAGAACAAGCTCTGACTCAAATCCCACGGCTCAGTAACTGAGTTTATTTGTTGCAAGCTCACTGAAAAAAGGGCAGTGACTAATGGCAAATTTGTGCTGGTGTGTCATTGCATGCTGCAAATAGGCAAAAATACTTGATTCATAGCTGGGCAACAGAGATTTTAGCACTAGATTCTATTTTGTCTCCAAGCTCTGGTTCAGGAATCAACGTCTTTCTAACATTCTGGCACTGCACTACCTTTGGAATTTGTCATAGAATCATAGAATGGTTTAGGTTGGAAGCGACCTTAAAGATCATCTAGTTTCAACTTACTGCAGGTTTTTGGTATTTTTCTGGCATCCTTCTCTTCCCGTTTATGGCAAGAGTATTCTCTAGTGGGAACAGAGGTCTCAAGAAGATCATCTGTATCCTTCAACTCATTCTTCTTCCCTGACTTTCCCCTGAAGTCAGAAATAAGTTTTGTCCCTCTTGTTTTCTCCCCACTTTTCTTTCCTTCTCACTTTCTTTCATAGCTAGTGAAAAGAAAGCAGAAAAGTTCAGTGAGGACACAACTTCTGAAAAGTAAAGTAGGTTGGAGTAAGTATTGCCCATTATTAAATTATCCAGAGAACCCAAATATTCCTAAACACAAAAGGTCATCACAGTCGTAGGGGGAAAAAAATGCAGCCTGTACATCAAGCCATGAAAGCAACTGTTGAAGTTTCTTTTTCAGTCTTGTCATCTGGAAGAGAAAATGATTCCCTTTATTTTGCTGAACAGACAGGAGGCAAACAACACATGCCATTGCTGACTGAACTGCAAAATCAAAATTGACAAATCCTGGAGGAGGAAGCTACGATTATAAAGCCAGGCACGATGGCTAATGCTGCCTTGACTTCCTCAGCTCATACCTGCTGCTGCTGCTCAACAGCCCCTGAGGCCCAAGTGACATTAGTCTCGATTCTAAGACAAGCCAAGAAAGGGAATGATAATTTTGTCATAAAAAAACCCAAACCAAATGAAAACAAAGCAGAAAAAAGAGATTTATACAGAAGACTAGCCACCATTGTAGGTTTTGTGCTGTGATAAAGAAGGGGACTTTGTTAAAACTCAGAATGCTTCTTGAAAATAGCAACAATACTGTTCATGACAGTTAAATAAATAAAGAAAGATGTGACAGAAAGTTAAGTTCAGGGCTGAAAAAACAGAAGTTAAATATAACAGTGGTTCCTGACTTCTTTCCCTTTTCAATTTGTCATTAAAAAAAAATAATAATTATTACTGAAAGACGTTGTCTTACTCTCTGCACAGAAATAAAACATAAACTGCAAACTTAAGTCCTTTGTCAGTTCCTCTCAAAACACTGTAACAATGCCACTAAAGGGCACTTTGCAGACTTATTCTGTGGCTATATATGTATAGGTACACATATAAATACATACACACCCATCCATACATATATCAGTGCATATGCGTGGGTGCATATACACATATAACAAAAGAATCTATTAATTACAGCTGTCTCCATTTCAGCATGGAAAGACTGCTTTAAGAAATTTGGAAATTTTAAGAAAAAAAAGAAGTAATTGTATGTCATAATTCATGTCTTTAATGCTTATCCTCCATTGTCTTGGACTGGTTTGACTTGGGGAAGTAAGCGTAAGTTTATACAAGTATCCTAAATTTCTTATACACTACCTGATTTGGCTTTAGATTAAAAATCCAAGCTGGCCTCCTAACTGTAACTTGCAATATATCACTGTGAAAGAGAAGCATGAAAAGCACAGCCATGCAAGTTAAGATTGGCATGTTTAGACTTCCTCTTGCTCTCAAGGGTTTGAGAAACAGACCTGAAGTATTAATATTCTGTCTGTGAATGTGCAAAGCTCAGTTTTTGCTGAATTCACAAAATTAACCCCATAACTTTAAAGCAGAGTTCAAAGCTGCAAATTTTTATATAGCTTCAAGTCCTTGTAGCTCTGTCAATTTTCACCAGTAGAAGAGGTACTATTCAGTTCACAGAAGCTCAAACTGAAAGGTGAAGTTAAAAGTTTTACAAAATGTAATGTTCAAACTCTACAAATACAATGCTTGGAAGAGAAATGTTAAAGATGTCATAGAATCAAACTATTAGAGCAAAACACATATTAAAACGGAAATCATCTGCCATTTCAGAGAAGGAGTTGAGCCTATGTGCAAAGTTAAGTACCTACTTCAGGCCTATTGTCTTTTCTCTATCAACACTGAGGGGTGTGTCTCATGCTTTGGCATAAGGGAAATATGTTTCCTAAGTCTTGTGAGAGACATGTAACAGAGGGGACACCAAACATCAAATCATACATTACCTGTATAATGGACAAGGGATCCATAGTACAGGGGGTAGCTGGGGAATGTATCTTTCATCAACTTGTTTCTTTCCAGCACAAAGCATAACCTCAAGGTATTTCCAGTACTTTGGATTCTTCCCTCACTCCAAATCTCACCAAGCCAGTTGTTGTAGATTTGCATTTCGTCTTCCAAGTTAAAGGGAACTTAGTAAGCACAGAGTAATTTTCCTGTTTCTCTCCCTTTGCAATTATTCTCATGATATTACATATAGGTAACAAAGTGTTAAAGGAGTGGCTCATATGCCTGTATCTTTACATATGATTTAACTGAGGTGCATTTATACATTCTCTTTCCCAGGCTTACCGTAATGAAATAAGAGAACTATTTTATAGCTGCAATGCTACTTTTAGTTTGTTTTTCTTTTGAGATCTTTACTCTGTGAAAATTTTTCCTTGGTAAAATTCAGCACTGTCTATTGTCTACTTGGTTAAGTTAAGAAATGATAAACATCCAAAAAAATGCTCTGCCTTTAAATAGTGCAAAACACTAGGATCTCATTTTTACCCAGATATTCCTGGCTTGCAAAAACTGGAGAAAAAAAAGTGGATCTGTGACAAAAATTGGTTGCTGTAAGTGAACTGCAAGAAGTTTGATTTCTTAATTATCTCCAATCTCTAAACCCTTCTACATATTGGAACTTTGTTTGGTAAGAGAGAACGGATTTTTGGACTTTTTTTTGTTCGTTTTCCCGTTTGGATTGAAGCTGTATAGATGGATAACTCTGGGTCTTCCTGGACTTCCTTTTTTTAGGTGTACTTTGAAATGGGGAGCCAGAGGGTTTTTACACTTCTTTTGTGCATTTGGGTAGCTACTTTCTGCTGGCAGCCTGTCTCAATACTACTACTATCAAACAAAAATTTGATGAGTTATAGAAACTGAAAGTATTAATAAGACAGCATTTGGGGTCTTGGAAGGTTACACAAACATAGGGATGAAGAAGCAGAAGGTATACTGGAGTCCTTTGTGCCTTCATTCTTTTCCTTGACCGATTCCTATTATCATTTTATTCACCTAGAAGTTAGGATAGAAAATGATACTGTGTATCTACTGTCTACCGTTGTTTTCTGTTCATGACATTTCATATAAATGACATTGGGCTTTTTTTTAATTGATATTCACTTTGGATGTAGTAATGCCTTACTATATTAAAAAGCAAACCCAGACTCACAGAGACAAGTAAGAAGGTTCCTGATGATCATAATTAAACAAGTTAATTTCTTCCAAAATTCACGCAGATTGTCTTTGAAATCTAGGAATACCTGATTGACATTTTCATTTACTGTAAAAAAGCCCAATATTTTCTGTGAAGTAAAAGTAGTCATTCCCACTAGGAAAAATATTGCTTTACTGTACTCAAAGGAACTCATCTTTCCAACAGCCAGCCCCACAATCTACAGAAACATATTAGCCTTCATAAAAAGTCATTAACATTTATAGATAAACTCTGAAGAGAGAAACCAACGTGCACATATAATAAAAGAAAAAGAATGAATCCTTGTACCTCTACATAAAAATCCTTTTCATGCCAACAGGAGTTTGCAGAAGAGAAGAATATTCAACAAATGAGTGATAGGGACCAAAAAATGTTCAGAAAGGTACATGACTTCAGGAGGACCAAAAGACTAATTTTTCCTTAAGCTATAATCAATTTTGAAAAAAAAAAACAGGAGGTATTATTTATTGCCAGAATTAAGACCCAAATTCTCAAAGCTATATATGTACCAATTCCCAAATCAATAAGTATGCTTCTAAATCAAAGTCAAACAGGTGCCTGAATGGGAGCTAAACAATTAAAATACTTGTCAGGAGCTGGCCCTAACATGCTTTCTGGGTGTTAACCAGAGGTCTGGGTGGGGCCAGGCCTGGTGCACCCTCCCTGCTGCCCCTGGACAGGGTTTGGCCACTGGGGCAGGGCCAGCCTGGTCTCAGCTCAGCGCCCCGTGAGCAGAGCAGAGAAACTGCATGGTGATGGGTGGAGTAAGACATTTATGGAAAGGGCTGTGAGAAGCCAGGACTCATGCCCTTGATCTGAGCACTGCTTTTCAGCCCTGGCCATTGTCCCCAGGCTGGCCCTGGGCCCCACTGAGCCAGGCACCATGTTGACCCTGTCCCATCCCAGGGGCTGCCTTCCTGGCTGGGACCTGTGGTGCCATCTAGGGATGGCCGGGCTGTGACTGATCCCAGTCAATGTCCCCAGCCCAGCACGGCTCTCGTTGCTGGTGGCTGGAGGATGGTAAGAGAGGGAGGACACTGCACTACCCCAAGGTTCTCCAGGCCTCACCAGGCCACCCCCAGCCAGGTTGCAGGAAGGTGGGTCTGGAGAAGAGTTCTGGTGTCAGGAGCCAGGTCCTTCTCATGTGGCTCCAGATGTGAACAAAAGCCAAAACTTAAACCATACTGAACAGGATTTGCCATTATCTGTGCTAACAGTCAGTCACGGCCAGGACTACAGTTCACAATACAATGTGGCTAACCATATTTTGATTTGGAAGGAAGCCCAGCAGAGCAAAGACCAAAGTAATAGCAGTCAATAGCATTAAACACTATGGTCTAGACTAGAGGTTCATCTGAAGAAGTTTGAATGCGATTGACTCTCTTGTCTAAGAACAGAAGAAAGTAATTCAGCAAAGCAACAAGTTTTGCTTTAGTATTGTGCTCTAGCCTGAGAGAGCCTTAGGATATCAGCAAATGACGGCTGATCCTGGCGGCTGCTGCAATAGCTTCTAACCATAAAATACAATATAAGTAAACTAGGGCAGCAGTGAGAAAAAAATCACACCGAGGCACTTGCCTTCCCAAGGAATGAATTGAGAATAAAGAAAGGAAAGAGTGAGATTCCAGTTTATATTTTCATCAGGTGTTTTCTTTGTTTACCTTGAATAAACCCTTTCTTGCCAGATTTGAGTGCTCAGGAAAGTGCAGTCAGACAATCCAGGAAACTGAAGTCTTTTATGTACACACCCTGGGATATAAAATTATTGCTGGGTGGGTGAACTGCTGCAGTACTGGCCCATTAAGGAGAAGGTTAAGAATCTGAAATCAAAGAGCCTTTCATGGTTCTGTATGTGCCTTCTATTACTTTTGCACGGTTCTCAGCACTTTAAAAAGATGAGAGCAAGTTAATGTAATTTTTCCAGCATATGGCTACCAGCATAGCGGTTATTTACTGTAATGTCTGTGCCAACTTTGTTTCAGTGCTGACATACTACGATACCTATGCTATGTCTTTACTGGGACTCTCTAGAGTGGTGAGGCTGCTAGTCACGTCTAATTCTGGGCCTGCAGAGGGGCTGTGCTATGGATAAATATGCATTAGGGAGTGGAGTGATGCCAACAAAATTCACTTTACCCATGACATAAACCAGACTCAAAACCAGCTCTGTATGTAATCTTTAGAGATTTGGTTCCTTCCTAGTAACATTATGATGCTATATAACAAATTGTATTCATTTGTGCTTCAAGGCAGCTTGAAGCATGTTTTAGTTATATAATATTTTTGAACTCTGCTATGTGTAGTATTAAATTTATATTCTGTAGTAGAAATTAATTAAAAATAACTTTAAACAACATATCTTGGAGGTTTTCTGAATACAGTAGTTAGTCCTTTTAGAAGACAGGCTTGATAGACCAGTCATATTTGAAACCTGGGGCCAATGTAAACCATCACTGTTTAGAAACGACTAGTGATCTGCTTATCTATAGATAGATAGTCAGCAGTTTGCAAAGTACAAATCACCTTCTCAAGTTGCCTTCTTTTTTCTCTTCTGTGCCCAACAGATCCATTTTTGCAACAGTAATTTATTTCTACTGTAAAGGACCAATAGGTACTACTTTAGGTGAATAACTCAATTCACCTAGGCTCTGACTTAGAGCAGACCATCCGTGACAACACTAATAAATTGTGCATGAAATTGATTTAATCTATATTTGAGACATAATTTGTCCTGCCAAATATTGTGTATGCTGTTCACTCATGTTTTTATTTCATTTCGTATTCTGTGGCCTGCTTTGCTCTATATTTACTACAATAATTTCAGTTTTCTCATCAGAAAAACACCCACCCAATTTCTTCTGAGATTGTTTTTCTATTCACTTTTATTTTTACTAAGGACAACACAAATATCTGAACTGAGATGTCCTTTATGATCCTTTCCATCTCAACTACTCTCAGCCCTGAAGTCCTCCACTTATTTTTGCTCCATCCATAGAGCATACGCAGTAGGGTGCTCTGTTGATCTCAAGTAAAACTCATCATTGCCAACAAGAAGATGTCTATCAACTTCAGTTGGTGCTAGTTGTGGACTTCTCTGCCACTGTATACTTGGTATGGAACTAAGTCCTCACACGAGTAACATAAAACAGAGTATCCTGTGGAGAGGAGAACATAGCGTTTTCAGCATTCGTGTGTTCCAGTAATGTGGACTGATGAAATATGAATCTTGTGCCATGCATATATCTTGTGTTTCCCTCCTTGACAACTGTTCTTGTGCTCTACTGCTGCTCCCAATGGTAAGTGTAAAGGAAATCCTCCTGCTACCAAGTGTGTAATAGCTGTCTTTGTAAATGGAATCACTGATATTAGATTAACTTCACAAAGTGGTTGTTAGTTTGAGCATGATATTAAATTTAAACTAAGGATTTTATACTCTGCTAATCCTGAAATTGAAAAGATATTTAAAACATATATATATACACACATATATAAAAATATTAAATAAAAATTGGATAACTTAATTCTACTACCGTGGACAGGAAGGAATCCGCATATTCAACTAAAGAAGCTGTAAAATAATTGAATGGTACAAAACAGAAATCAGAAAAGAGATCAAATCGGAAGTTCCAGAAAATTCAAAGCAAACATTAAAAAAGCCTTATACTTGACTTGATACCAAGCAGATAACATACTAATAAAAGAAAAATAACTTCTACCATAGGAAATGATGGATAAAGTTTCAAATCTTTTGTTACACAGTAAACCAGACTAGCTGATTACAACTCCAGACCATTCTTTCAAATGCTTCCTTTGAAGCCCAATTCTTAAAACACTGACTCTGAGCCTTGTATAACATCAACCTTAACGCAACACAGCTATTTCAATATATTCATGGCAGATCCTCTTCTAAAGCCTCATAGTTCCTCAAAGCACTTATTTGCAGGCAATTTAGTTGCTTCTGGAAAAGGCTGAACCATATATTAAGGAATATAGGAAACCTTGCACAACTGCAACCCTGCCTATTTTATATATGAAGGCATATAGATAGGTTTAAGTCAAGTCACAGTTCAGTTGCATTCAATATACTTAAGATCAGTTATGGTGGAGTCATCAATAGATAAATAAAGAATAACTGGATGCTTTTGCAATTACAATTCTGGTTCAAATCTACTTTGAGATTTAGTCAAAGTAGATAAATTAAAACAAAATATATATCTCAAAATGAAAACTTATGTTTGATTCCTGATTTAATTTTTTAACTTTAAGAAAAACTAATGTAAATTTACTATTTTATTGAAAATTATTTGCTTAAACAAATCAGATTATTGTCTTCTAATATTTGTTCTTTCACATTGGACCTCTCTGGTGAAATGAACAATTTGAGGCTTGAAAATACCTTTTTACCTGTACTTACATTGCTGGGACTGACAGATACTTTTTCCTAGTTGATAAAGCTTAGGTATGACATTTTTATGACGTCCTCCAAATCTAATATGTTTTCTCCCTTACTGAGATGTGGCTTCTCCACCGATAAATCAAGAATTGGGCCAATCCTTTTTGGGGATCTTTCCCTTTTTTTGCAGGCTTTAAGAAGTCATTCACTGATCCTTCAAGGTCAGATATGCTCAGTATTATTTCTGTAACACTGAATCTTGTCCATGCTCTGGTTAAATTAAATGTTGCTTTGAGTTTGTCTTCTGACAGTTTTGGTTAATCCAAAACTGTAGGAGAGGAAGTTTCATTTTTCAAATATGAAATTCTTATTTTTTCCACTAATTTCAATAAAATTCAACCAAATATATAATTTGACAAATCAACATTATTGCCAGTCCATGATCCTTAAGAGCCATCCATATTGTTTTAGTTATACTTTTCTGTCACTTCATCAGGCTTCTTGGAATTTCTTTTGACAGCTTTTAGTTTTTCTTCCATTGGGCAAGGAACATGATTTGGAGAAGCCATGACTTAGCAGTCCTCACTCAAGTCAATGATAACTTAACTGTCCTCTCTGTAGAGTAATCAAAGGTTATTTTCTAGTCTTTGGAAATCTACCAATTCTGTTTCTTTCTCTCTCTTTCAATTTTTCTTTTTAAATGCTGTTTTTCTTCTGCAAATATCTTCAGAAACTGTATGCCTTCTTCCAACGAGTTCTTATCTGAAAACATGGGCTATATAAGAACAATAACTTCTCTGCACGTTAATCAAAGGAATTGAACCATTCTTTTTATTCATAGTACCTTCTGATCTCCTTTCATTTTTAATTTGTTTTTCCTCTACTTTATTTCCTTATGCTTAAATGCTAACTTCACTGTTTTCTCCTATTTGCTACATGAAGTTATAGTAGACTTTCCTTATATTTTCCTACAGTAGGACTTTATTGTTGCTGGGTTTTGGATTTCCTTTTTTTGTTGTTGTTTTTTTTTGTGTGTGTATACACACATGCATGCACACACACACACACACACACGCACATATATACATATACATATATTTACTGAAAATAAGAATGCTGAACCTTTAGTTTAATCAGTAAACCTTGTTTTCCCCGCTATTCATTTCTGGTTCAGTAGGTAAGATAAAAATATTGTTATTTTCTTATCTGGTTTCAAAGAAAAATACCATTCTGACTCAGCAGTCCAGTTCCAATTTAGTTCCTGTTCGATTATAGGCCCCCCCAAATTACAATTCACTTTAAATGTCCTTTCCCCTCTGAAATATCTGGTTGACACAGTTGGGTTCAGTGCTTTCAATGCGAGACAGAAAGCTTCACTAACCTTTCATAAAGCTGCTAGCAGAGCTGAGTTGGAAAATGCTGCTTGCTTACTTGTTTTAGCACATGTCTGCTGTTGAAACTTGGAACACGATAAATCCCTGAAGCTTGCACTAGCAGCAAAAAAAAACCTGAAGAAGAAGAAGGGGAAAGTGAGGAGATAAAGTGACTGGTAGAGCAAGGGAATTCTGAAGGCATGCATTAAATATTAGCTGATATATATTTGCAAATTATTCTTATGAGTTCATCCATGTGGCAAATTCTGATGTACTGACTAAAGTTCCCCATGAATGCATTTTTTAATCTAAAGTAAAATCTCACACCAAAAAAAGCTCTTATATTTAGAGTATGAGAAAGTTTCTCTTTGTTCTGAAATAAAACTCTTAGCCTTTCCCTATTCTCTTTACCTCCAAACCTCAAGAAATATTAATTTCTAAAAGACAGTTCAGGAACTGCTAGGAAGCTTTCTGGCTATGTCTCAACAATGTGGCAGCGTTCAGATGTTGCAATGGTTCTGCATTGTATTTCAACAGCTGAATATGGTGCTTACCATACATGAAAGGTAGGGCTGTTGTTCAAGCTGTAATGTCGTTTTCTTCTGCTGATATAACTAAATAAGTCTTAGAGTATATGTCTATTTTTCTACCTTACCTCCAGACTATTTTTATTCCAAACACAATGAGGTAGACTGCAAGCAATGGAGGTGAGAGTGTTTTGTCAGGTCATGAGAGGCATATGTATCTCTCAAACCCACTGTTGTTACAGCACATACTCCTTTGTCTCCTTGTGTTTGATGCTCTTTTTTGGTGTTAAAATATCTACCTTCTGGTAAGCTTACAGTTCTGGAGATTTTTTACTTTCACCTGAATTTTTATTCTGTCTTGACATTTATTTTTCAGCCCTTTCATTCGTCAGTATGTTGCCCCTTCTGTTTTCCTCAGTTTCCACATCTGTATACTTTGCACGCAGAACTTTTTATTCTTTCCCTTCCATTCCTTCTATTTCAGTATGAGTGCCTCTCATTTCCCATTCACTCTCAAATTTTATTGGTTTTGTTCTCAATTTTTCACTCACATTTTCACTACCCCAATGCATTTTTGCCCCTTTATTACCACTCAGCAGCAAAGTAAAATCCACTAGTTTTCGGACCAAATCAGTGAACACACCGAGTAACACCGGTGAGAGAGCTTATGTTACATTTCATTAGTTCCCTTCAAAATGGCAACTGACAAGCAAGGGTAAGGGAACTTCCAGGTTGGTGAAAAGATCCAGGATAACATAGCCTAGTCCTCAATAGTTTTCATATCAGTAGTTACAGGCAGACATAGTTTAAAACCTTTTTCAAAATCTGCTAAGTGATTGAGACTGAATTGTTCTGCAAGCTGGGATAATTTCACTTCTGGGAGGGCTGAAACAACCAATATTTCTGTCTTCCTCCCTCATAAAACAATGTCTGTCCCAGACATTCCCCAGTTCATCAACATCTTCCTAGGGGAGGTATCTCTAAAAAGAAATATTGAAAGCTTTTCCCTGAATTTTCTGTTGAGCAGGTGGGCTGTAGGATGGTTTTTGTTTTGTAGATATATTTTGGATTGTTTATGAAAGCTGTTTGTTACCATGCCATCTGATGGACAATTTCTCAATGTGCCATCCTGAGTACAGCATCTGCTCTCACCACAATGTTTCTTCCAATGTGAATAGGCCTAGGAGAAATTCATCACTGCAATGTATTATTCATGCTGATAAAAAGGTTTGCAAAATATCTCAAAAGGTAAAATAGCAATATTGTCTGCTCAAGGGCCTTTTCCATTTTTGTACCTATGTTTATCACTCTGTTTCCTGATATATCCTTTCCCCTAAAGAAGTCAGGTCTTCCAGACCTCAGATTAAAAATAAGTAAAAGAAATTATTTCTGTCCCCTGTATCACTGTGTTCTAATGAAGATTCTTCAGGACTTGTTCTCCTTCATCTGGTGTAGTAAGAGGGCATAAGTGTGGTAAACTTACCTGTTTAAAGCACAGAAATATTGGAGTATTACCAGTCGCTAGAAACTGTACTGCAGGTGATGATCTCTGATATGGAGCCAGGCAAACAACAACATGAAAGTACTGCATTTCTTCATTTGTTACTCCTAGAGAAATGGTTTGGGTTGGTTTTTTTTTGGGGGGAGGGAGAAGTTTTAGTCACACAACATTTTAATATCTGACAGATTTCTGAATTTCCACCTAGGGCACGGAGAAATAATTTACAGAATCACACAATAGTTTAGGTTGGAAGGGACCTCTTGAAATCATTTAGTACAAGCCTTTGCTCAAGCAGAATCAGCTAGATCAGGTTGTCCAGGACAGCATGCTGTTGGGTTTTGAGTATCTCCACAGATGGAGACTCCACAACCTTTCCAGACAACCTGTTGTTTGACCAAGCTCACAATAAGGAAGTGTTTTCTTGTGTTCAGACAGAATTTAATGTGTTTTAATTTGTGTCCATTGCCTCTTGTCCTGTCACTGGGTACCGATGAGAAGAGTCTGGCTCCCTCAAGTGATTTCCCCGCCATCAGGTTATTTATTCACATTGATAAGATCCCCCTGAGCCTTCCCTTTTCCAGACTAATGAGTCTCAGCTCTCTGCTTCTCTGTATATGAAAGATGCTCTAGTCTCTTAATCATGTAGGTGGCCCTGTGCTGGACTTGCTCCAGTAAATTCCATCCTTGATTTTCCATAGCTCTAAATCACACTGGTCTGCAGGTAAAATATTACTCTTTCCAAAACCATTACACCAGGAACTTGATAATGGCCCAACCTTTTTTTTTTTTTTTCTTCTGTAAAAAAATGTAGATATAGATCAATGATTTTAAAGCATTCAGACCCAAATCTTATAACTATCTTTGTAAGCTTGTATATGTACCCATAATTAATAATATTTCTTTCTATACTATTAGATAAACAGCAAAGTACTAAAAGAATTAAATATCACTGCACACTGACCGTTTTCTGCAGTTTTTCTTTGCCAGTGAACTTTTTATTTGATATCCTTAATTTGACAATGCCTTTACAATCAGATTTGAATTAATTTTAGATCCTAAATTCTGCACTGACCTTCTGCACTGCAGCTTTCTGTGCTCAGGTAGAGCTTATGCAGTCTTCTGAAGCTGCTTTTAAAACCAGAGCCACTGTCCTTAAGAGACTGGCACATGTAAACGCAACCCCAGGCACAACTGGAGAGCGCTTTACAGAACATGTGGTGTCCTGTGCACCCTCATAGACCTCTGTGCCACAAGGCAGCTTAATATGCCATGAGGCACTCCCAAACAAACCATATGCATGCTGCCTGAGGGCTGTCTACAGGCTATCAGTGCAGAAGGCAGGTGGATGTTTCAGGCAGAGTGCCACACTCACATCTACTCTTTCAGCGTGAAACCACTAGTGGGATTCTGCACAGGGACAGGGTTTGCCAGAACCACAACTTGTAGCAAGTTCAGAATATAAATACATTAGACGTGGGACATTAGGGATCTTTTCAGATCCCATGTGAGGAAAAGTCTTAGTGCTCTCACATGTAAAGAAACAAAGCACAGCCTTGTCAACTATCAAGATTTTATCATGAGTCTCATGGTGTCTGTAGATTTTCTTAAAAGCCTCAGATCCCTGAGACAGGTCTTTTATGAACACTTCCGCTCCCTGTTAATTTTTATTTTTTAGATATATTATATTTCTAGTCCCCATAGTTACAGAAGAAAGCTTGGAAATATGTTACTCAAGGTCAGTCTTAAAGCTCAAAAGCAGAGACAAAAGTAAAAATTGTGATAGGCTGTTTGTTGTTATTTTTAAGTCTGCTATTCTGGCACTTGATCTGTGCCTTTTGAACATTTGGGCTTGACAACACTGAAAACATTTCACCCTTTTTGTCACCACAGGATCCAATATACTTTCCAATTTGGAACTTGAATTAGGAAAAATGTTAATTAACATGAAGTACATCTAACTTTGTAATATAGGACAGTGATCTCTAAAATGGGGTATGCACACTCCAGGGGGTTCACAGTGATCTGTTGGGGTGTGGGAAGAAAATTTTAGAACTTTAATTCATACATATTTTTATCTAAAAAAAAAAAAAAGAAAGAAATTAAACTTTACTAATTTTTAATATATGGCTTGACACTGGTGTTCTTATTCTATCTGTATGTCAGAGTCCCATGTCACCTACATGGTCACCAAGGTCTCCTGAGGAAAGCGTGGGTGCTCCAAAACAAGGAGGAGGCCACAGTGGTGCCCTCAGTTTTTCGTTCACTTTCACCACATTGTGACATATTGCAGTTTATGTGCCCTTGTTTAAGTGGATTTACAGATTATATTATCTAGCTTTAACTAAACTAATATTCACAAAATGGACAAGTAGCTTAAATTGAAGATAATGCTAATAATGTGAGCAGAAGCAAACAAGAAGTAAATGGCAGAGCTGACATTTCTCCTACTCTTAGTACGAGCTTTTTGTCAGTCATAAGGTAAAAACAATGACAATCTAATCAGATGTAATCAGTGAAGTTTAAAGTCATGTGATACACAACCCAGTACTTCATTAAACTTAATGATAAATGTTCATAAGCCTCTTTTGAGGTTTCTTACTTAAGAGCAAAAAAAAATCTGCCATAGTAAAAATGGCTGAAATACACAGAAGACAATATGGCAACAAACTAAAATGCATTCCTTTGTCAGCAAATACTGTTGGAAGATGCATTGCCAAAAATTTGAAGAAATGTATTAGAAAAAATTAGAAGGTTTGCTATACAGTTGGTTGAAAGTGTACGTGTTTCTAACATGTAGCGGTTTATGGTATTTGCTAGATTCTGTTTCAATAATGAAATACATTAAGAGTAACTGTTTTGTGAGCCACTAAAAGAGAGTTGTATTGGAGGAGATATGTCCTCAACAGTCAATGACTTCTTTAATAAAAAATACTGTTTTATGAAAACAATGTGCAAGTTTAACCACTGATGGAGTGGCTGCTTTGACTGGAATAAAAAAGGATCCCAGGGTAAGGTTACAGAGCCAGCACGGCACCTGAAAGTCATTCACTGCATCTTTCATAGGCAAACTGTTGCAGCAAAGAAATAGTAGCCAGAAGTGCACAAAGTTCTACAGGATGTCCTTGATGTGGTTAATTTTATAAAGACATTTAAATAGTAAAATCTTCACAATACTTCATAATGAGATGGGGAGTGACCATGAAAATCTTTTATACCACACAGTGGTTTTCTGGTTATCTCACAGCAAAGTGCTTAAAAGAGTTGTCAAAATTAAAGATGAGTTGCACATTTCATTCAGTCACCAAGGGGAGATGCTCTAGAGCCAGATCATGGCACAAAGGGGGTTTTCCTGAGGTAAAGACATGCCAGGGCAGCAGAGAGAGCCACCAGGAGCTGGCAGCTCTGGTGGGAGACCTGGGGAGATCTGGGCATTGCCAGAGCAACTGTGACCACCCCCGTGCCTATGAAAAGCAGCCTGGGGAATGTGAATGACCAGGAGCGCTACCAACAGCGCGGGCAAACAGATTGTGGGGCTGCAGTTTGCACGAAAGGGCACACAAGAAGGGTGCCTCTTTGAAGGAGCATTCCACTGGTCATGCGTGGGCACTGTTCTGTGACCATCTGCACAGGTCAAGGGCACTCATCCTTCCTGACCCTCAAGGCAGAATGGTGGGTACTTGTCTGAGAGCAAATGCTGCAGCTTGGACTGGGGGGTCTGCACCATTTGCCCCAGAGGTGGCTGACACCTCCACCCAGACAGAGCTGCTGAAGGGAGAGGCTGCAGTACAGACCTCAGACTGCAGAAGGTGCCTAGATCTTTCCCCTGGGGCAGGGGTAGGTGGCATAGCTGCCTGCAAAAGGTGTACCCAGGTGGAGGACCTCCTGCAGCATGTGCCTGAGCTGTAGGAGGCAGTGAGGAGGCTACATAACATCAGGGAGGCTAAGGAGTTAGATAGCTGGTTGCAAGAACAGTTTGCAGTGGACCCATGGCCAAACAGTCAAAAACTCCCACACTGGCACACACAGAAGGGAGGGGGGTCAGTAGCATGGAAGAATTGAAGCTTGTGACGGCAAGGACCAGCAGAAGGAAGAGACTTCCCCCGAAGCCTGAAGTGCACTTGCAGAACCGCTACATAGCTCTGCAGAGCGAAGAGGAAAGACCCACCTCATCAGCAGAGGCACTGGAGCTGAGTAAGGCAACCCAATCTGCTTACTGTATAACAACGAGTCCAACTAAGAAAATACTACAGTTGATAGTAGCAGGCAACTCCCTTCTGAGAGGTACTAAGGCTCCCATTTGCCTGATGCATTCTCTAGAGAGGTGTGCTGCTTACTAGGGGCTCATACCAGGAATGTCATGGAGATACTACCAAGACTTGTACAGGTCTCTGACTATTATCTGCTGTTGCTACTTCACGTGGGCACCAGTGATATCACCAGGAGCAGTCTGAGGAGAATCAAGAAAGCAGCCCTGGGAGCAGTGGTCAGGTAGTTTTTTCATCAATCCTCCTAGTCAAAGGGAAGAGGGTCAATAGGGTCAACTGAATCTGGCAAATAAACAAATGGCCACAGAACTGGTACCACAGCCAGGGGCCTGGCTACTTAGACCATGGGACTTACTTTGAGAAACCAGGTCTACTGGGGACTGATGGACTCCGTCTGTCAGAGAAGGGGAAGAGCATCTTTGGTCAGAAGCTCACCAAGCTCGTGAAGAGGGCTTTAAACTGGAGTTGCCGGGGGAGGGGAACCTCAATCCATCCCACTCCTACCAGTTTGATGC
>VYXH01011593.1:3495-18561 GCA_013397275.1 Burhinus bistriatus | reverse complement strand
TTTTTTTTTTTGTTAAGTTTCACAAGTGTTGCCTTAGTGGGTCAGTCCTCGGGTTCATGTTGCCTGCTGTCCCATCTCCACAGTTGTTGACTGCTGATGATCAGTGAAAGTGCAGCACATTACGCTATGTACATGGTCATTCTTGCCTTCAGTATTCTTCCAGCCTCCAACAATTTGAGGCTTAAATTTTCGCTTGAAATATGTTCTGAACACACCTTGAGACTTCAAACTTGGAAGCAAAGAAAAATGATAAGCATTAGGGTTCTTTTAAATAGGTAAATATCAAGTTTATTAAGTCTCTAACTTTTGTACCTGTGACATGTTTTCTGAATATTGAGAATGAGCTAAACAAAGCAAAACTGGGAAAGAAAAAGACAAAGGAAAAAATGTATGAAATATTGCGAGACCAAAATTAGCACCTTTGGGTTGAGGGCAACCCATTTCAGCTTTCCAACAACAACAAAACCAAAATTAGGTCTGTAGGATAAATTCATTCTATTTTCCTTTCTGCTCAGAACAATTCATTTCTACATCATTATCTTCAATCTAGATAGGTGATCCATCACCCTCAACATAGCTCCTCCTATGTTATGCAACAACTTCCTGGGTCATTTTTATGTTATTTGCAATAGTTGAATATTTCTGTAGATTAAAAATTCACACATTTTTCTCCTTCATTTGTGTTTCTGAATCCTATTTAAAAACATGCTTATTTTTTCCTGGGGACAGTAGTAACAAGAAGGAGGAAAACGGCAGAAGGGAAATATAAGATTATTTAACTTCTGCTTATAACTTTGAAATTAGTTAACACGCTGGACAGAAAAAAGCAGCCAGTGAGAAAGACAATGCCATGCACATTCAGTTTTGAGGGTAATGTACTAAAAAATGGAAAATAGAAAATAAAAATCAATGAAAAAACTGCAAACCTTGCAATTTTTTGTTTTGTTTTGTTTTGTTTGTTTGCTAGGTCCTAATGCAGTAAATATTTGTAATGCATTTAAAGAGAAACAAAAGGGAATAGAAGGATAACCTCCAGAAAAGCTACACACAAATGAATGATGCACAGTCCAACAATCTAAATTTGAGCAGTATTATTCTAACACATGCCCTGGAGATCACTTGCAATCTATAAGAAGAGTTCATAGCAGGCTGAAAAAGTGAAGAGCTTCCCGTGAATTTGACACTGTTGCATAAATCTGTTTTTTATGCTCTTTCCTTAAAAAGCAGAAGGTAAGAGATTCCAGTGAGAAATTAATATTTCCAAACTGGTGAAGACGAGGAAGTAAATTAAAATAGAATAAACTGCAGTAATATCAAATAAACATTACATCACTGAAGAGAAAAGGTAGGAAATTGTTTTTTCTCATTTGTGTGAGACAAGTGGGGGATACATAACTCTAGGCATGGCATTTAATATTTTTCAACAAATAGGTCAGGCTTTTTTTTTTTTTTGCCAGTGACACATTCCTGCCCTACTTGTACACTGGAAAATGTGTGGGAAGAGAGCAGAGAAGATATGCTAGTATAGTACTGACACACAGCAGCTCTATTTGAGCAACTGCTTCAGGATATGCCTCAAGCAACTTTCACATGTTAAATACTCATATGAGAGAAAAAGTAATTTTTCCAGCCTGAAAGGTTTATCAGAGTCTCAGCTACGGATGCTCCAAAGACTGACTCAGCAAAGCAGACATCAGGTAAATGTTTTCAGGAGCAGATTAATTGTTTCTTAGACTTAGGAAAAGCCAGAATGTCCTGGTTTACAGTATACAAACAGCCACAAAACAAAAAAAAATGTGTGTGATTCCAGATAAACAAAATACATGGAAATGTATGTGTGATCATGAGTCTGCAATGAAAGAAGAAGTGAACTTGATTTGTTTCCTGGATGGAGATAATATCTCATAAGAAAATTCTGAAGAGGAAAACACAGCAAATTTAGAATTTACATAAATGAAAATATATGTTAAATTAGATTCAAGAACAGCATGTGGAATTTGATACCAAATATGATAAATTTAACCAAAGATCCCCTGAAGAAATGAAAGCAAATAATTTTCCTACAGGAAGAAGAAAGTTGTCCTGAATGATAAAACCATGTAAGAGTGCTAATGTGTTATCAAATTAATACAGTCCAACCCTCTTAATTGCAATATCTCCATAGACAGCTTATTGTCTTTATTGCCCTACTTCAGAAAACTAATTTTTAAAATCAAAGCTGTCCCCCCACCAAAAAAAAAAAAAAAAAAGGTTACTGAAAGCTTATTTTTATAATTCTACATCCTGTTCCTGAGAATTGATGTGTCTTATTATTTCAGCTCAGGGTGAAATATATAGACTCCCTTTTCCTTCAAGATGCAGCTAATTACAGTAATATGTTGAAGAACATTTGTATTGTGCTGTCCACAGTAAAAAAAACCCACTGAAGTTGTCATTTTCTTCAATTAAACTGGTTACTCTTACCTCAAACTTCATTTTATAGTATATAAAAATAACTTAAGGTCACTCAATAAAGCACCTACGTTGATTTAGCCAGTTGAATAAACCAAGTACATTGCAATTCAAAACCAAACAAAAATGTTTATTGAGAATTTTTCCTCTGAGAGCTACCTAAATTTGCAAACTACTCTATGCACATAAATTATTTTAGCTCTCATTACAATGCATCTCATTTCAAGAATGAGCAGCCATTGAACAGTTGTTATGCTGATAAAAAAATGTAAATACAATGAAATAGAATTATTTTATGATTTAGTTTTCTGAGTGAGCATATTCAGTGTGAAACAAGTATCACCTATATGCTTTCCATGGCCTGTTCAGACTGACCTACAGCTAGTAAAAGTGCTGAACCTTCTGTTCTTACAGTCTTCTGGGCATACAAAGCATTGCAGCAATGACTGAAAAGCCATGATAATATATATTCAAAAAGGATTTAAGTAAGCAGATTGTAAATAACAGATAACCTTATTACTGTGGAAAAGGACTCAGAATAATAACGGATACCACTATTTGTGACATGACTTCTAACCTTATCTGAAGGACAAGGCTTTCAGAAGCATTCTACCCCACCAATTCCCACTGGAAAAGCAGTGGCTAAAGAGAAACTCAGAATCAATATTGATCTGTACTGAGCATTGGTACCAGTTTCTATAAAAAAGTTGTCTTTGTATGTTCCTCTTTCCCTTCCACACATCAACCTATGAAATCCTTAAGGAGGATGCAAAACCTGACCCAGAAAGGACTAGTCATTAAAACAAACAAACAAACGAAAGGACATGATGTAGGTTACACACCATATGCACACATAAACATTTTTTTTCAGTATGTCTAATGTATCTTAACACGCTCATGAACTACAGAAGATTGCTTTAATAAAACCCCAACTAAAGACAGCCAAGAGCATCTTGGGCTGCATTAGCAAAAGTGTAGCCAGCAGGTCTATGAAAGGGATCCTTCCCCTCTCTCAAGCACTTGTGAAGCCACGTCTGAAGTACTGTGACCAGTTTTGGGCTCTCTGGTAAGATGACAGGCACAGAAACAGACTGGAGCGATTTCAGTGGAGGGCCACCCAGATGGCTGGGCCTGGAGAACGTGATACATAAGGAGCGGCTGAGGAATCTGGGTTAGTTCAGTGTTATGAAGACAAGGCTCAGGGAAGATATCTTGTCATTTCCCTCTTCTCTATACTGTCCCATGAGGTAGCTGAAGCCAGACTCTTCTCAGAGGTATGCAGGATCAGAGTGAGAGGTGATGAACAAGTTCACAGTCAGAGTAAGTCCATGTGGGTATTTGGTAAATGTTTTTCTCAATGAAGGAGGTCAAATGCTGGAATAGGTACACAGAGAGCTTGGGAAATTACTACCTTTAGAGGTATTCAAAACTTGATGAGATGAGGCCTGAGCACTGATCCCTTGATCAAGTAATTTCTGGTCATTCTTATGTAACAGATTAATTTCCTTTTTATCCAGCCTTCATGAAAATAAGGTCTGCAATGGGATCTGCATTTAAATTTCTCCTCCCTAGAGCAATATAATGAAAGTTCTACTCTTGAGGTTGAAAAATTCTTCGTTCCCCAAATGTTCTTTTACAACCATCTTTTTATTGTTTCAAATGACAAACATAAAATATGCCCATAGAAAATGTCTGATTTAACTAGATTCTCCCCGTTAACACAGATTTATACAGTCCTTTCATTTTTAAGTTGTCCTGGGTTCTATTAGGTTTTGATGTGATTTAGAAATCCAGATTACCTAAGAAATTGTGTGCCAGTGTAGGGAATAATTAGTAAATATTTGATTCCTGTTGCAGTTTCATATGCAGAGAATGATTTTAGCAAACGTTGTTCCTAGTTAAAAGCTACTCTATTGGGATGAAAAAATGTTAAGCCACCTGTCCTTTGGGTATTCTACAAATTAAATCCAGTAGATACAAAATTTGCGTATGACTGCACATCCAAGGGTGTATATCAGAAAGAAAGAAAACATGAGCATGTATAGGTAATGCAGATGTTTTAGAAGATAAACACTTCAGTATTTTACTAATTAAAAATCTGTATGAAAACTATCTTTTAAAACCAAACCAATAGATACTTTACTTGTAGACCCAAATTTAGAAGAAACAACTTTTCTAATTATTACAGAAGCTGGCTGTTTCTTCTTGCTAAGCTAAAATAGAAGATCACACCATTAGCTAATATCTTTCCAAGGTTAATTAACATTCATTGGCACTATAACGCTCCATGAGGAGAAGATCCTTATGTTTCCAAACTCACTAAAAAAGCATGCCTTCACTTTATCCATTCTTTCTCTTCATGTGAATGTTAAGGACCTGGAAGCACCCCTGAGGCAGATGCAGTAGGCAGCACCACCACAAGGCTCTTCTCTCATCAGATGGTGGGGAACAGACATCATACCAGGCACAACTAACAAGAAAACTATGGTCTTGTGCTGGGTGTGGCTTAATTTACTTCAAAAGAACTAGCTGATAAAATTGTAGTTAATTTGCTAATAAAGAAAATCAACTTTCAGCACCCTTTTTTCCTGCTGCTGCTGTTTCCTCTAAGAGGAATGACACCAACTGTGTCTGCTCAGCAGGCAGCTCCTCTATAACTACGCATCACCTGCTGAGCTCCCACCCCAAGTGCTGGTTACCACAGCTGTGGCAATGTGGCCCTAGAAGTTATAAGGTCCAGATGTGCTGCCTTATCAGTAAATCTGCCCTTAGTTTTGTTCAGATGGCTTACTATTCGTAAGGGAAACTATAAACTTTGCAATCTCAATAGCAAACTTCAAAACCTTTCACACGCGCAGAATCAAACTTCTACAGGATATAGGACTTTCCTTGTTATGATAATCCAAGGACATTGATTTAGATTTTACTAACACTGAATATTTCTCCTACAGCAGGTTTTATGTATTGCACATGACTGTTATGCAATCACAGAAGTTGCTTTAACATGATGAGCCTTCTTCCAATAATTGATTTCTAATTAAATAGATTTCAAAATTCTACTAGTATCTCAAAAAGAACAGAAAAGGATCTTAGTTATTTTCTTGTATATCACATATATTCTGTTTACAATATGGTTTCCATAGATGTCCCACTCCCTGATCATTAACATACCATGTTTGATACTTTTAAGTACGAGATAGCGCTATACTTATGCCACATGTAGGAAAATAATCAAACACATATCTATCAAAATATATTATATAAGAAGCAGTGTTATATAATTAAAGACTGTGGAAGGTAACTGCTGCATGAACAACCAAAACTTTCATTTTTTATACTCTCTAGTATTTAGTCCAAGGAAAATAGGAAACCTCTTATTACACACACTTCTAATTTGGAAAAAAACCTCCCCCTAAACACGAAGCCAATATTGTACAGCAGCTCTACTATCATATGAATGTTCCTTCTGTGGCAATCCAATTCTTTGAGATTTTCTGAATATTAAAAAAAAAAGTTGAATAAATGTTGTCACAAGTTATTAAAACAATTATTTTGCCTGTATAGAAGTGACTTTTTTCCTAAAGTAAATTCTAAGCTAAATTATAGCACAAATACAGTTTAAACTTAAAAAAAAAATTCAAAGATTAAATAAATTTTAAAAAGTCATTTCACAAAAATGTTTTACTTGAACATTTTACTTGTTAGAATTTTTTTGCATCTTACATATTTTCTTCAGACAGAAAAGCGTCCTTATTTCAAGATGAAGAACCTATATTGAGTAGTTAAGTATGTGCAAATCCTTGTCACTTTGAATGATGTATTGCACCTTCCTTGCATTCAAAGAGTTGTAGACAAGACTACATATAAGATTCCATCTCTGAATTTTCGTATTACCAACAGCACACCCATTTCTTTCCAAACTTCATTGTAGCCTGCAAGTCCAGTAAATATATTATCATTACTATTACCAATAGGATTCAGGGACTGTTTTAACTCTGCAAGGTCTCAGATTTAGGACTTGCCAGGCTTCACTTGGCTTGGCTGGCCTGAATCTTTTGTTTTAACTTGTTTAGCTGTGATGGCAACTGTTTAATGACCAGGTGAATATTACCGAATTAGTTGTAGTTTTATCTTAGTTTTGAGTGATTGTGTTGTATAAAACCTACTGTTATAGTAATTTTGATACTGATCTGTAATTAACAGATAGTAATAATAAATAGCTTTCCTGTGCAGAGTGAACTGTGACCCTAGAATAAAAATGCAGAACCGACCAGTGCAGTGTCAGATAATTGTAAAGGCCCTGAAAGCACTAGCACATGATAAAACCAGAAACACTCAGCTAGATAGGTTCTTCATTGGTTAATGAAGGGATATCCAGTTTTAGGGATATTAAAGAACATACATCCAACATATGTAAAATAGAGCACGTAGGGCAAATTTTGTGTATTTGTAGAATTGCAGACCACAAAAAAAAAGCAAAGTATACAGTTCTGGAAAAACAGAAACTAGCTCCCAACAGACTCTAGAATGAGTAGTAAGTAATTTTCATCCTTAACATCATAATCCTTCTGGTGAAGGACTCAGGATGCTGATGATTTACCATAATCCTCCCCGACTTATTTTGAGGGAGACTAGCAGCAATGATCTTAAGATACAAAAGGAACATAGGCTGGGTAAGCGAATGGAAAATATCAGTTCATTCCCAAGAATGCTACAGGTGTTAGAAGTGTGTCGTTGTATTTGGCCTAATATTAGCCATTTGATGAGATTGAAAAGATTTTTAATTAAACTAACTCTATATAGAGACATTTGATGCATAATTAGGGTGTGTTTCTTTTTTTCCACAGAAATTTCACAAGATCTTTGGTTTGTTACCGCCACCCTTGAAGCTTAGTCTGAAAGTCATAACTTAATCAGGAATTACTGCAAACATTCTGCCAAAGACTGTTGATTTCTTCTGTATAAATTTCACTATACCCTGAAATTCAGACCCATGGATTTTGCTGATTTAGTTCTCCACACTGGAAACACTTAAACTCATGAATCATTAGAATCCAATTGTTTGAATATGACTAGATAAATATCATGTGGCACTTTTTTTTTTTTCCCAACTGAAAAAGCCCATAAACCAGGCATGTGTAAACCATGAAGAGGGGCATTTTCCAAAGAATGACAACTGAGGAAAAATAAACCAAAAAATATTAACAAGAATGTCATACAAGAAGAACCAAAGCAAATTCCAATCTTTTATTTCACACTATCAACTATTCAAAGCATTAGCAAAAAAATAATGTCCTCCCTCCCTTCCACTTTTCCACTATGAAGCAAAACATCAGTAAGTTTTGTGTAACAGTTAAAGAAAATACATTGAGGCATACAAAAAGTCTGCAAAAAAACTATGACAAAAAAATGTTAAGTCAAGTGTCATGAACTCATGAGACTTAAGGTTCACTGACTACTAACTGTAAGTATATTGCGGTAAAAACGTTAGTAAACAGGAAGGGGAATAAGAGTATCTATTTTAATCTATTTACATACAATTATAATCAAGCCATTTTGCATCAGATGAAAAACATTCTGTTAAGGATTTTTAAACTTAGAGTATTCTTAAAACCAGAAACTGAGATGCAAATAATGGATTTCTAAAGCTGTAGGTTGCCTTTATACCTAATACACTGCAGACACCTTAATGAGATAACTTCCTGAAGTCTGCAGCTCAACTACAATCATGAAACACAACAATTTACTTAAAATCTTCTCCACAGTTCTAGAATTTTAGAATAAATGCAAAATTTTCAAGTAAGTAAAATTCTAAGATCTGAGGTTACGTCCAGGTCATGTTTCAAAAAGCCCAATAGAGAGAGAAGGAAAACACACTAATTCCAATAGGAACAAATAACTTCAAAGTAAATTTATTAAGAAAATCAGAACTCCAAGGATTTGTTTACACTTTATAAAGCATCTGATTTGTTTAAACTTTTATAGAGATAAAATTAAAAGCTTTGAACTAATTTTAAACATGAATTGTTTATGTAACACCTATGCTAAAAGAACTCATTGCCTTATTTTTTTTTCTTTTAGTATTATACTTTATCACAGAGCTCTAGATTTAAGAAAGTGGTAAAGACAAGAGCATCCTGTTATCATATTCCAACCTTACATGCTGTTTATAATTTACAGTCCTGCTAGCAGTGTGATGGATCTCTGACAGATTTCTTGGAAAAAATGTGCAAGTCATTATACCTGTGCATGCCAGGCAATACATTTTCACCTTCATGGTCTTCCTTTATGGATCAGCTCTGTGTCTCCTGCTTAGAAGAGGCCTATTTCTCTAACGGTTATCAGTAAGATAGGAGCCTATGGTGTCAGTCCAAGAGGTGTTGAGCATTTCTCTCATGTTTGAATCAATTTATCATCAGTTAGAAAAAGAGAAACCTGCACCAGATATGATGTGAAGTTAACACAGTGATAGCAAAAGTTGTGAAGCAGAATATGTATAAAACAAGTGTGGATGAAAACAAAACCAGTTTGTTGTTGCTTTCTTCTGGACTGAACTTATTAAGGCTGGATTTATTTGCCTTTTTTTTTTTTTAAATGATAAAATTTTTCACCTTTCCTCTACTTGAAAAAGATGACAGAAGGCCCAAAACAGAGTAAAAATCCCCTTGAACACTGGTGACAGTTTCCTAAAAAAGGCTATAACATTTCAACATAGAAATAGCATAAGCACAGACTGCAAACAAACGGTTTGAGTTACCTCAGTAATGTTGGTTCCAACACAGTTTTGGAAACCAAAGTGAAAGAGGCCAGAGACTGCTGAAGCAGAACTTGTGCTTGTTGAAAACAGAGAACCAAGTATGTATCTGAACAATACACTGCCAGGCTAGATGCGAATTTGAACACTCAAGAAGAAAAAAATGTACAAAAAGTTTATAAGGTCATTGCTACATGATTGTTGTAAACTACAAGAGGCTGAATACCACTGATGCAAGACAAAAAGGTTACAAACAGCTGGCCCAAAGCTAAAATGAAACAGTAATAGCTCAAAGGCTAACCCAGTGCAGGACAGAAGGTTACTACCTTAAGTCAAAAGCAGGTCTCTCTAGAAAAGGAAAGGGGAGTGCTAATGAAAGAAATGTGAAGCCTGAGCACTAATTATGAAATGCAGACTGATTCAGATTTTTATGGTAATCTGATTTACTGCTGGAATAACATAGCATTCTGCTGAACATACTTCTGTTTAAAACTGATGTAAATGATTACAGAATCAAACCCCCAGGACAAACAGATAACACATCTTGAAAGAGCTGGTGGGTTAGAAAATATGCAAGTCTTGTCTCAAAGGAGGGAAGTGAAAAATAAGCATTTTTTCCTAAGGGGGAGTTTCATATTTTTTCCAGTAACCTCAAATATCGGTAACAGTAAGTTGAACAGTACCAGAGAAATGGTGAAGTTATTAATTCTTTACAATGCATTAGCCTGATTAAAATGATGACTTAGGCATGAATTCTCCAACCTGGCAGGCTGATTTTGAAGCAGAGGTCAAAGAGTTGGGCAAGAGATACATACAGGATGAGGTTGTCTTAATTGGAAGCATCAACAAGCATTGTCATGGGGAGGGGGCAGAGGGTGAGAAAAAAAAAAAGAAAAAGCCTATCAAGGCTGTTCTGGTTCTAGCCCTACTGTTGTGGATTCATCATTGTATGGCTACTGGAACTCACTGACTGCTTTATTAATAAACTACTTCCACTTGGAAAAGATAATTTTACGTTTTGCAGAATTTAAGAACAAATGGGGCCACAAGTCTGGATGCTGTAGGCCCTAAAATTACCCCAATTACTCCTATATAAAAAGTCTAACAGTTCAGGCTATGCTAAAGAATTTAGTATGTACTTACTCAGAGAAATTAATAGATGAAAAAGGGCAGTATAGTCTAAGCAATTCAGGTGTCTTGCTGTCTCTTGCTGACAAATAGATTCGAGAGTTACAGGCTCTCTAACCAATGACTAAAAAAATAAAATCAAATTATATATTGTGGTCACTTAAATTTTGAGAATAAATATTGGAACAAAGATAACGGATGATGACTCTCCTACTACATGTAGATGATACTTTGTTACATATAACAGAGTTAAAAAGAGGTGTTTTACATGCTTGCCCCGAGCAAAATTATAATCCTTTCTCCTCTTAGGATCTACAATAAAATATATAGGAAAGATCCACTGATGAAAAAGACTGCATGACTATATTTAATATTTTTATTCTTTTTGTGCACTTAAATCAAGCTCTCTTCCAAGTCATTAGGTCTGTTATAATATTCATACCAGCCTTAAATTGTCATGTAAGTGGGATTCTGAATGTATACAGATCTTTAGGCACAAAGTTCCTTTATCAGTAGCTCTGGAATTCATTGTTGCCTAGAGGCTTTGAGCCTAGAAGCTCTCATGGCATGACAGATTGTCAAGGTTCCCTGCACCAGCTAAACTGTGGAAACTGCACATGACGTCTTAGACTGAGGCAAGCACAAGGTATTGCAGCTAAGTTTATTCCTCGTTCATCAAAAGCTGTACCAAGTCATGCAGAAATATCCATAAGACCATCAACAGTTATTCATTAAATAGAATAGGCCATTGCAGAAAAATATACAACAGAAGAGTTTGTGTGAACTGTATTAGGCTACTGCATCTTTCGGTTGTTAAAAACAAAACCATATCATTGTTGTGTAGTCTGTGGCACATCAGATGGGCTGTAAAAAACAGAATAATGATGCCATAACTTTATGCTCACAACAGGGCAATGCTACAGGTCCATAGTTCTTGGCTACTCCAACCACCATATCTTGACCAGTTTTTTGACTTATAGCAGATAGTTCAATTGACATTAACATCTTTCATAATGTCAGCTCCTTCCATATCCTTGCAGACATCAGGAGCAGTGCAGGGAAGGGGCTGTGGTGATGAAGCTTTGGGCACCAGCGTGGGTGGCAGTGGAGCTAGTGGGGCAGCATGGTGCCCTCGCTCCCTAACCAAACCCCATACCGCAATCCCCAGTGAGGCAAACCAGGCTGGACTAGGATTAGTAACCAGGGCTGGCTGCAACTTACCATCGCCACATACTGCTGCATCCCTTGCCTATCCGGGAAGTTAAGTCCGGAAGGGGATATCAAGATCAGGAAAACTGGATGCAGGTATGACTGCAACATAGCTCAGGCTCTTGCCTGTGGTCTATAAATGTAATTCCCAAGACAGTGTGTGCAGGCCCAGACAAGACTTCTCACAACTCTCACAACTAAGCTGTTTTTCACAAAAGTGTGATCCAAGACTACACAGCATCATAGGAGAGCTGACCTTGAATAGAGTCAGCCTAATCCATAGGATGAGGCAGAAGATGCAGATTCAGGTATTGAACTCAAGACCTTCATACAAACTATCCCCACTAGACTGCCCACAACTTGTTAGCTGGGCAATTGATATGGAGTGTTTCCTGACTGCTGGTACATCAGCATCACAGTTTAGAATGCTTTTCACTTAAACACCTCTGATTCTTATGCAAATTTACATTGCTGTAGGTGATATCCTCCACCTCTACATAATATCTACATCAGTTGTTACTGTGGAAGATTTGGAAAGGAATCCAAAATTAATTTCTGCCTGCTAGGCAAAAACAATGCTCCATTTGTCAAAATTTCTTCTACTATTGTTTGTAGATGGTTCATATGGACAACTGGAGTTTCTTTCCTCGTTTTGAATACGTAGCTGAATGTTGGGATTGCAGAAAAATAGACTGCACAAACAGACCATTTTTGGTCTTGGAATAGAATTACCAGTACCAGAGACATACATAGTATCATATAAAAACTAAATAAATCGTTAAAAAAATTTTCATGTCTCAGCTGTGAGCTAGTAACTGACCTTGTAAATTCTGAGTCAATTTCAAAACATATAAAAAAGATCAGGGTAAGCCAGCACTGACAAAACATGAACAAAACTTCCCAGTTCCCAGAATCCAATATTGTTGTGTATATTTATGCTAGAACTTGACCATTATCTGAACTACACTATATTATTCACATAAATTTCCCGAGGACACACACTTCTGCTACGTGGAAGGCTGTAAATGTATTATACACTTAATACTATAAAGCTTCTCCTCTTTATTCTTCCACCTAACATCTGCATAATCATAGGTTCTCAGCTCATAACAGTATCCTAGCAGTTAGCAATTGGAAAGTACCAAAGCATCCTAGCTAGGCTACCAGTATTGATGTACAAAACAGGTTGTGGCGTCAAGTTACAGAATGGGTCAGATTCACAAGCCCCCTCCGGTTGCTTTCCACTACTTTGGTAATGGAAAGCAGCTGTAAACCCACTTCAGCTGAACATTTAAGCTGGGTCTATGGTTATTTTGCACTGTCTGAGAAGCACAAAGCAGCTGGGTCCTACTAACAAATCTGGCTTTCTATTTATGTGTTCTGGTAGTGAGGGATTAATTTTCAAACCATATGCAATTGCTTACTGGTAAGAAAGGTTTTGATACTTTCCACATAGATATTATGCAATATAACATTTTAAGAGGGTGTATTAGTACAAGCTGCGAGTAATTCAAATCAGACACATGCAGTGTTATAAAGTCAAATACTTTCCTTTTCTAATTTAAAATTGTTTTCTCATAGAATAAATAATATTTTACCCTTGAAGGGTTTTCTTTCTTTCATTTGTGGAAAGACCAGATGGGTCTCGCAGGTCATTCACAGTTATGAGAGAAACAACAACAAAAAAATTCCTTTTCAGAGGTGAGATCTTGTGTTCTTTACTGGAAAACAAATTATTTGCTTGGATGAAAACCTTTTGTATTCCAGTGTAATTGCTAATATCTGTGGGGTGTCCAGGAAAATGAGATGCTTTGTATCAAAGAGTTGTAACTTATCCCTGTGCATAAAATCTAAATAAATAAATTGGAGCAGACCTTAAGGTATCATGCAGGGAGGAGATACAAGGCATACAGCTGTGAAATCAGTAGAAAACCTCAAGTGATAACAAGTGGACAAGATAAAATTATTTCACAGTGAGACTGGGGTGATCTGGCTATATGGGTTTTTTTGTTGTTGTTGTTAAAAGAAAGATGGGGAGAGAGGTTTTCTCTGGACATTATATTTTATAAAGAGTCTTAAACCACTCGCTGTTGCAGTAACAATAGCTGTTATTGGAACAGTCAATCAAGGACAGATTCTTTTTCTAAAGCTATAAAGATTATTTTTCTTTATTAGTTTTCTAAAATTAAAAATTTGATAAGTTATTTTATATATACCAGAAGACAGTGTGAGCAAAAGAATTACAGTCTTATGAACATCCTAAATAAAACATTTGATTAAGGGGGGAATTCCTCCTCCTGCCCCAAGTCTGAAGAAGCCATCTGTGGCCATGGTGAAAACACGACTGAAAGAAGAGCATTTACAAATAAGATTCATGTACATATTCTTTCAGGAATATTAACAAAGCTCACCAAAACTTTTGCCTGTGAGAACTAAATATTTTACACTTTCTGTCAACAGAATATGTAAAGCATATGATCAAGCTACTGTAACTCATGAATATTAGAGAAAAATAGATCCCATTTAATGGACCTCTGCTGCCGCTGACTTCAGTACCGTCACCTATGCAAAACGTATTTTCTTCGGAGAACGGAGGTGCATAGGAACATTTCCATTGGCAGAAAACATGGGAAAAGCTCTTGATTTCATCAGCCTTGGCAAAGGCCTGCGTAACACAGACTTCTGCAGGTCAGAGAGCTCAGGGCAACAGAAATCTAACATTCAGGATCACACCACACAAGTTCTGCATCTACTTTGGAATTACATGAATGGTGCCAGTGAAGTATCTACTTCAGCCTGTCTGCTGTAAACGAAACCTACCAGCTCACAAGTGAGTATCTACATTCCAGACAAATGCATTGATTAGGTGAATCCCACATATGGTGTGATTCTCGGAGATGTGGCATAGGAAGATGTAACAGAGGAGTGTAAGATAGAAAATTACTTTCTCAAAAAATGATCAGTGAATATAAGGATACATGAGGAAAGACACAGACAAGCTGAGCTTCAAAACTAACACCTATAGCAAAAATTGTGAAAAGTTTAATGTGACAGATGTTGAACAGATAAGCAAGAAGACAGTAATTACCTTTTGAACATAGAAAAGATAAATAAATGTCACAAGAATTTTGACCCAACTTTTGACAAAGGAAAGGAGATGATTTAGCCTCAAGTAGCTAAGCAATGCATATGATTCTTCAGGGATTTAATAGTTCATGGTGTTCTACAGGGATTTTGTCTTTTCTTTCTACTTGTTTTCACATAATTTCCAGTGATTAGTACAAGTTAAGCTCAGGCTAGTGATGCCAAGCATGAATTACTACCTCCTGCCTTTCAATAAGCTTATTTAAATTCACTACTATTCTGACCAGAACCACAAAACTTCCATTTTTGTCCTAGAAGAACAAACTTATATCTGGTACAGTCAGAAACTTCACATCTGCTTACAAAGCGCTCTTCACATTCAGTGCCACTGTACACATTTAAATATAGTCTGGATGTTCACATGAGCACTACTTAATTTT
>VYXH01011591.1:616464-742607 GCA_013397275.1 Burhinus bistriatus | reverse complement strand
CCCAGAAGCACTGGCATGCTGCTGCCAGGCTCTGCTCTAATAATCCTGGTCTCCCTGGAGCCTTCCCTTCTCCAGGCTGAACAACCCCAGCTCTCTCAGCCTGTCTTCACAGGTAGAGGTGCTCCAGAGAACGCTTTTCTCTAAGTGTTGCTGAGTGTTGCAACCACCAACAGATTTTGGTGTCTGCATACTGAATCTAGTCTTTACATTGCAATGTCTGTGTTACTGGGTGTATCTCTTCCTGTATGTTTGCAATTCTCCATCTAGCTGTTCTGATTTATAAATAGCATCATATGGGTGAAATAAAATTCTGTATCCGAAATAATTTAACAGTTTCTGTCCCTACTGGTTTTGAATGAGGTGTCACAGTATGCTAGGATGCCTGGAATGTGTGGTATAGGATCTAGGACATGAAAATGAAAACAATTCATAACTAATAGTTGCTTTGTATTTTATTTTATAACCACCATATTTGCAATCGTTATATTTATGAGCATGCAAGCCAGAGAGGGGCAGGCAGAGATCAGGGGAGGTGTAAGGGCATGAGCTGTCTCAGTCTGTAGGAGCAGCTGCTGCCCTGGTTGCAGTGGAGGTGGTGAGCAGCGGCACAAGAACAGGGGGATGGACACACAGCCCACAAGCATTGCCCACTCCACTCCACTCCATCTCAGTGCTGCTTTCAGTACGGCCATCAGAGCCACTTTGGCAAGGAAGGGCTGAATAAATTCAGAAATAGAAACTCACGAGCTGTCTGTGAAGAGTACAGCTGTATTTCACGTTACAAAGATTGAGTAGCTGAGGCAGAAAGACTGTCACTTGCCCAAGGTTTCAAATCAAACCCGCAGCAAAACCAGTAATTAGGACCCACGAGTTCCTGATTCACAGCCTTCCCTCATTTGCCCAGATGCTGCCACTTCACCATTCTTTTTTCTTTTTTTCTTTCATTTTCCCAGAAAGTTAACTGCAATTGTGAATTTTAATTCATCTCCTTTTGAAAAACCATGGCATAAGAGCCTCAACATGCACCAGAAAGCATGGCCAGTGGTACCAACCTGTCTCTTGAAAATTGAGACTAGGATATTGAGCTCAGTTTTTTGTATTAAAATGAAATATTTATCACAAGAAATTTAGGGAAAAGGATGCTGAAAGGTCAAATTTTCCATTATGGTGTAGCAGCAGAAAGGACAGCACAGATCTTCAGAGAATAGCTGAGGTAAAAATATTATTTTACTCTTAACCTTGCCATGTGGACTCTTCATTTGTTTCAGCAAACGGTGTCTTATTGCTATTCGACTCCTTGGCCCCATTGACATTCACCTGCAAGAGCAATGCTTCACAATTTCTACTTATTGTTTGTCCTTTCATTAATTCTTCCACACTTGTAGGTGTGCTTTTTTTGCATGCTCAAAAGCAGTTCTGTGGAAGTAAAATTTTTGCAAAGGGAATTGTTATGTAGCTTTTTTCACTCTCTGATTCATTGTAAACAGGTGATCTCCCTTTAAAAATTGTGTGAATCTTCCACTCATTCCTACCTGATAAAAGTTAAAACGTTTCTGCAATTTCCAGGTGCCCTATCTGCAGCCTGTGGTCTGGATAAAACCTGAAAAATATTTTTTGCAGCTTTCTGGTTGCTCAGGCAGTATACATAACTTAAGCCTTCATTTTTTTTAATCATTTCAACTTTCAGGCAATGCTGTGTTTGAATCCTGTCCATCCTTGCTTTGCATTTTGGTCATTGTCATCAACTCATATTTGGTTTTAGGAATGAAGGAACCCCTCACCATGAAGGAAGAGGTCTTTTATCTTTTTATCTCTTCTAGTAACTAAGGCAATGTTCTCCTTCCCTTGGGTTTCCCTTCGCATATTTCTATACCTTACAGAGCATGATTAACCTTTTTTTATATTTTGCCTTTAAGGCTTTGTAGTTTGCCTTTTCCTTGTCATTGTTATCTGTGGAGAGGTAACACCCCAGGTCTGGCATCTTGTCCCATTTGCACTACACACTCCACAAATTCTGAAAATCAGCTCGCTCTTACAAACAAACATATCACTCTCCAAATAGAAGACCCAGAGAGAGAAGGGAGATGGTATGCACTGCAAACAGAGTGATGTTCGGAAAGCAAAAAACAAGTTCCATTTTTTTTAGTATGGTGCAGCCTGTATGAATCATGAGGAGTTATTTATAGGAATACCAGAATAGTAGGGAAAACAGAGTACTAAAATGAAGAAATGAAAAAGGGAGATGAATAAAAAAGGTTTGTGAATTGACCACATTTCATCTCATTTAGGTTTTAATTTTGATGCACAGTGATGGAAAGTTGGACATGAACATTTTGTTATAGCAGAAATAGGCCCCGAATAAGTAGTGACTCAAATTAAGGGATACTCTGAAAAATAGCCTGAGATCTAAGAAAGCAGCAATAGAAAAGACCTATTATTTGTCTGGTGAGTCATTTCTAATGCACAATATTATCTCCATAGTATATTTTTGCATTGACTTAGTTACTTGGAAAACAATTTAAACAAATTTTTAAGTTTTGAAAAGCTGACTTCTGGGGTTTGTTTTGTTCTGTTTATCTGACAAAGTTGGCTTTGCCTAGACAGAACAAGACAGTTGGCATATCTGAAGACAGAAGTCTCAGGACTCCAGCCATGTAGTAAACTAAATTCTATTTTTATTGCTAATGATTAAAAGCAGAAAAACAAAAAGCAGGTGGTAGCACCACCCACTGCAACTTTGTAACCCACACAGAGCCGCCAAAATTCACATTAATTCAGCAAGCAGAAGTCATTGCCAATTGAAAAAATGACAAATTTGATTTTGTTGAAAGTATAATTTTGTATACCAGGTAGAATATTGATACTAAAAGATACCAGAAACTTAAAAATCATGGGAAAACCCCACTTTTCTGTAAGTTTTTAAAAAGTTACTTTTTTACCTTCAGATTTTTAACTTATTGAGTTGGATAGTCTTTTCAATTGTCTTCAGTTAGGCTTTTAATAATTGAGGGGGAAGGATAATGTCTAGGCTTTAAGTAGTCATCTAAACAAGTAAAATGGAACACAAAAATAAGACCTTCTGTTCCTTAGACCTGATTCAGTTACAGATACTTCTTTCACGTCCTAGTTACCTGACTGTCCATTTGCATTTATTTCTTGGCTCTGGGGAAGGAGGTGGACACCCTTGCATTCTTCCGTAGTACAGGGATATTATTATTTAGATGAAAGAAGTAAACTGATGTCTCGCTTGAGCACTGAATTAATAGTCATCAAATTCTATTAACATCTAAAGAATTGTTTAAAGCTTCTTTGGTTCTTAGACTTATACCAGTTCCTTTTGAAAGACATCCTCACTTGTATTTGGCAATATTCCCCACCTTCTTTTTCTTTTTCTAGGAATATTTTTTTTCTGTTTCCTTTCAGGAGAAAACCCCCCCCCCCCCCCCCGGAGGGGCTTTTTCTTCCCTTTTTTCCCCAACTCAATACATTTTTTAGATAAGTAAAAGCTGTCATGGGACTTCGGGATTAAAATGCACTTAATTAAGGATATTTAAAATCTATTTCATTCTAATTCAACATTAACTTCCCAAATTTTTAAATTCTTCAGCCAGAAGAATTCTACCAGATTGGGTAGTTCCCATGGCAAGCCTGTCTCAGAGCTGGAAGTGCTGGCTGGGTATCCAGGCTGCAGCCATGCTCCTAAGGAAGAGGGAGAGATTCAAGGGAAAATGAATTTGATTCCCCTGCTGAGTTCTGGAGAAGCTTTATCAGGATCCAAACATCTTCATAAAACATCTTGACTCCAGTGCCAGAAAATGACCTTGACAGGAGCCAGAAAATTCTGGATTTTTTTCTGAACAGCATTGGTGTTAGCAAGATTTCTTTTCGGTTTTGCCATAAAGGCTTGGCCTTATGCAAGTGCTTGATTGTGTGAACTATTTCTTTTTCATCTGCTCCTGAACTGTCTTTTACCTCATATGCTATACTTTTTAAATACTTTTCAAACAAATGTTGGCCTTTCACCCATTTCAACAAATCCAGATTAAATAATATTCCATTAAATTTTGCTGATATTAACATTTTTCTCACCAGTGGTATGTGCATAAGCAACTGTTGTAAGAAACATACTGAATTTTCGGGTATATTCATACATTGTGTTATAGGAGACTTAGAATGATTAAATAGATGTGAGATTAATGGAGGGAAACGACACAGTGTTGATAGCTGATGAGAAAATCTTGAACATGTTTAGATAAATAATCCCTGGTATAAAAAATGCAGTTTAAATGCCAGGGAATGTTAATTACTTACAGTTTAATGAGGAAATTAATTAAGGCACAGCACAAGTACAAAGTAAGAATGCCTGTTGCTTTTCTCAGTACATAATTGGTAGCTTTGAAATACTGAGAAAAGCCAAGCTTGAGATATACAAGGCTATTATAGGGCCTATTATTTCATGTAGAGGTGAGTTGTGGGCACGTATTGAAAAGAAAGTTAACTTCATAAAGGAACCACCAAGAAGAATCTGGAGCCATAAGAAAAACCATGGAATCGTAGAATAGCAGGTTGGAAGGGACGTTAAGGACAATCTGGCCCAACCTTTCTTGGCAAAAGCATGGTCTAGAAAAGATGGCCCAGCACCCTGTCCAGCTGAATCTTAAAAATGTCCAGTGTTGGGGAATCCACCACTTCCCTGGGGAGATTATTCCAATGACTGATTGTTCTCATGGTGAAGAATTTTCCTCTGTGTCCAATGAGAATCTCCCCAGGAGTACCTTGTACCCATTACCCTTTGTCTTTTCCTTGTGACTCCTTGTAAAAAGGGAGTCTCCATCTTCTTTGTAGCCACCTTTTAAATACCAGAACATGGTAATATGGTCTCCCCTAAGCCTTCTTTTCTCAAGGCTGAACAAACCCAGTTTTCTCAGCCTGATACATGTTTAAAATAAATATATACATGTTTAAGAAAAAAAAAATAATCTAAGAGAGTCAGTGAAGTGGTACATGCCGTGAAATCCCAGCAATGGAAGTAGGCCAGATACGTAATTAAGTCGATGAAAGATCACGGAATCACGGAATTTTTAGAGTTGGAAGGGACCTCCAGAGATCATCTAGTCCAACTCCCCTGCTGACGCAGAAATGCCTAGAGCACATTACTCAGGACTGCATCCAGGCAGGTCTGGAAAATCTCCAGAGAAGGGGACTCCACAACCTCCCTGGGCAGCCTGTGCCAGTGTCTGTCGCCCTCACCGTAAAGAAGTTTTTTCTTGTGTTTGAATGGAACTTTCTATGTTCCAGCTTGTGCCCGTTGCCCCTCGTCCTGACGCTGGGAACCACTGAAAAGAGTCTGGCTTCATCCTCCTTCAACCCACCCTTTAGATACTTCTAAGCAAGAATAAGGTCTCCCCTCAGCCTTCTCTTCTCCAGGCTAAAGAGTCCCAGCTCTCTCAGCCTTTCCTCAAAAGGGAGATGCTCCAATCCCCCAGTCATCTTTGTTGCCCTAAAATCCTTCCAATTATTTTCTCAGAGGTTACACCCCCAATTTTTTTACTTCATGGCCATGTAAAATGGAGAAGATTGAGCAAAATACGTAATTTCTTAATGTGAATTATCAACAATAGGATAAATATATTCTCGGCTAGTTGTGGGAGGGCTAAGAAAAAGTTTTGGTAGTTGTGGAAGTGGCTCTTAGGATCAGGGAGACTGTAAGAGTGCCACATATATACTCCTACAGTGGGATATCTTAAACATTTTGGAAAGGAAAGGTTCTAGTAACGTTATAAATGTGATGCTTCTGCATAGTATGCTGGCTAGAGATCTTTCCAGTTTGCACTTGGCAAGCGGGCTGTAGGTTTCTACCACTAAACCTATAAAATGTATGTATGATAATCTGATGAATCATGATGTAAGGAAGTTTTATTTTTCAGCCAGTTGTTTTCCTTTCTATAGATGTATCATACTCCTCCTAATTATAATCAAATGGGTAGAAGAAAGGCAAGAAGAGTAGAAACAACCAAGGGAAGGATCAGTGGCTACTTGTGAAAGAGTCCCAGAGACTCTTTCAGAGAGTTTATAGCACACTACATAATATAAAAAGTGAAATAAAAAATCTACAGCACTTTTCATAAACTACAGACTGAAACATTGACATTACTTTTATCCATACTTTCACATATTCTGTTTAGTCTTAGATGCATCTCCAGGGGAAGTCAGATTCCTGTAAATGGAAATAAATACATATGCCAATTAATGATAGCTTTTGGATAAAATACGTATCGACAGTGCAGCTCTATGTTGTCACTCCATTTACATGTCCATTTATTTACGATTGATGGTAGGTTAGTGAGTTCATTTCCAGAAGTCTTATGTGTATATTGCCACAATATTTACTTGACAGTTACATGAATTGAGTCATTATCTATGCAAGAGATATCTGTATCTTCCTACTTAATGGCACCCAAATGTTTATTTCTTTGTTGTTTGTCTTAACTTTTCTAATGCTATTGCTCATCCCTGAAATAATTATTTTTCATTAAAATAGACCAGGATGAAAACTTCTGTGTCTGTACCATTTCCAGGCTACATCAGGCTGTCCTAACTCTTCGTTTGAGGGCCTTGCTGTCTCAGATGGTGCACTTTCTTCATGAACTATTTTCAATACTAATAATTCTTCTACAAAGTATTAGAGGGACTAATACTGTCATACTACTAGGAGTTACTAGTAGAACAAGTCTAGTATTAATTAGTCCTTTCATTACTTATATATTAAGTCTAGCATTGTAGCATCAGGAAACCATGAGCTGATCTGTACACATATAGAGATGCTGTAAATTTAGAAGACTAGTATTTATAATCCATAATCCCAAAATGAGCAAATAACAGGAGAACAATACACAGACTGAGCAGGGATTTACAAATACAACATTAGTTCTCTGTTTGGGAGTTCTTTTAATGGAGTTTTACTCAGTATTTATAACTTTTAATTGGAGTTTTGAGAAGAGAGATGTTGCTAAGTGAGAAACCAAACAAAGGAAAACAGCTAGGGGATGTTTTAGAGGCTCCTGGGCCTTCTCAGGGCTGGTTCCGTGTGTGCAGAATACCAGTAGCATAACTTAGCAAATGGCAAAACAAGCCCTATCATGCTGTCCTGCACAGCATTATCCATGGATATATTTATACTGCCATCACATGTGATTTCTGTTACTAGTTCTGCAGATTAGTTGATGTAGTTAGCGCCAGCACTGATGGCAACAAAGCTGCTGCTGTTTAGGCTTCCATGAAGGTTTTACCAGGACCCTGTGTATATTCGTGGTGGCTAAAGCCAGAGCTGCTATTGCTTAGCAACTGTTGATTTCTAACCAGATTAAAGTTATGTGTGCTGTAATCATTCTTAATAGAAAGGCATATAATAGCGAGCAAACGTGTGTGTGTGTGTGTGTGTGTGAGAACAGAGGGCTTGAAGGTGGACATAAGCAGTTAATCAGCATGTGGGAGATAGAAAACTACAGAAATTAGCTTAATGGCATAGGAGGCCCTACATTCACTACCTATATGATGCAGTAAACTTCGGGGGGGGAAGGGAAAAGTCAATTTGAGTATAACATTTAGTGTCTTTTTGTGAAAGCATTCCATATGTTCAGTTCCATTTCTTTAAAAGGTGTCAAGTTTTAGTCACTGATAATTCCCCTTTTATCCATAAACATTAAAACTTCAAATAAAAGTCTTTGGAGTAAGGACCCCTTCTCCCCATATTTTATGGAATGAGTTGTAAAATAATATCCTCATATTTGTGCATTTTGGTGGTACACAAATGGAGGGCAATGCAAAATAAGTGTGGCAGATATGCAAACAGATACTGGCCTTATTTGGAGGATTGAACATTTGCTTTGCACTGAACTGAACAGAAAACAGTTTTTCACTATCACAGGAATTTTCAGGATTGCAAGTTTTCAGAACTGCAGCAAAACTGTGTGGTGGGTTGACCCCAGCCAGCAGCCAAACACCCACACAGATCCTTGCTCACTCCCCTCTCCCACGGGATGGGGAGAAAATAGAAGGAAGGTGGAGAGACTTGTAGACCAAGATAATGACAGTTTAACAGAGAAAGCAAGAGCTTCACGTGCAAGCAAAGGAAAAAGAGGAATTCATTCACCTCTTCCCATTGGCAGGCAGGTGCCCCAGATGCTCCCTGGAAAGCAGAGACTCAGCAGTCGTAAAGTGTGCTTGAGAAGACAAATGCCATAACCATAAACATCCCTCCTTCCTCCATCTTTCCCTGAGCTTTTATCATTGAGCAGGACATCATATAGTATGGAATATCCCTTTGATCAGTTTGGGTCAGCTGTCGTGGCTGTGTCCCCTTCCATAAGAGTGGGTTGGGGAAGAGAAAGCCTGGAGACTGTGCAAGCACTGCTCAGCAGTAGTCACCACACTGGCGTGTCATCAACACTGTTTTAGCCACAACTGCAAAGCACAGCACCATATAGACTGGCATGAAGAAAGTTAGCTCCATCCCAGCCAGACCCAGCAGAAACTGAAACTTTTCATCTATTTTTTTTTCCTTTTTTCTTTTTTTAGTGAAAAGCTGAGTAGGGGTTGACCACTGCTATCAATATGAGAAACCCAAACACATTCTTCTGCTTTTTATACTTTACTTGACATCACTTGATTTTTGGCATGCTACATCAGCCTCCCTCTGTCTTAACAAATATTTACTCATTTAAATTAATTTAAATAGTTCCAACAGAAGAAACTTGGAAAGATCAAGGCCAGAACAAGAAGATACTTTAAGTGTTTGATCAGTGTGAGGGACTTGCTTTCTAACCCTAAACCCGACCCAGATAAAGTAACAGCTGACAGCTGCTTCTCCTAGGCTGAATCAGCATCAAAATTAGCAAGTTCTTCTAAGGCAGATTTCCTTTTCTCTTTGTCTGGAAGAGGAAGCCTTCACCAACATTGATACGTTCCTGCAAAAAGACTTAGGTCTCAATGAGTTGGTATTTTCTAAGATTATTGGGGGAAAAAAAAAAACCAAACAAGGAAAAAACCCACCCCAACAACAACAAAAAAACCCAGCTGTATTTATGCATCAAGGAGTAAGTCATGTCAAAATTCCTCAGGAAATCCAAGAAGCTAGAATGCATACAATAAGGCGTGTTCAGAAGTTGTTTTTGAATAAGAAACTGCAGTTGTGTGTACAGCACAGAGCATAGCCAGTGGTGCTCCGATAGGTAATCATCTGCACTATTGTCCTGTGGGAGATGATTCCACATGTAAGAACTGAGGGTGCAGCAGTCAATTTTAACCCATTAAATGCTTTCAGTGCTAGAAACAGATGGCTGGAAAGGTGTTGATATATGCTGCTTATCAGGGTGACGTCTTTGTGCTGTATTTAGTTTTAGCTGCCACTTTCACACAGTCATGTTCTTCCTGCTATCTGTAAATACATGGTGTGTTTTCAGTGCCTTTGCCATTTTCTTTTGGTCTGACTCAAAATAAAGTTTAACCAACTGAAGGTCTTCTATGAACAGACTGCATAATTCAACTCAAATTAGCTTTTTGCTGAAGAGTCCAGAGAATGAATACAAAGAGTTATATTACTTTCAAAATAAAGTCATTAGTAATCATTAAAGCAGCAGTCAAATGCAGACGGCATTACAGCTGCGTAAAAAAACTGGAATTGGAAGTCAAACATTACTACTAATCACTGCCATTGTCCTGAAAGAGCAGAAATTAAGTACTGATTTAAACTCATTTTAAATCCCATTACTGGGAGACCAAATTGCTAAAAATGTGGAGGCCTTACTCATGGATTTCTATAGAACAAAACCAGCTTTGCATTCTGAAACACTCACAAATGTCCTTAAGAGATATCAGAATGACAGCCTAGGATCCATATCCAATTGCATGCGTGAATAATGGGTATGTGGAGGCAAGATTCCTAGTACTGTCTTGCTGATGTGACTTGACCGTGATGGGGTGAGAACCTGAGAAGTTGACAGGTTATTTTATTGCCCTTGCTCTTTGATTCTGAGACAACAAAAGAGAGGTGAAAGTTTTGTCGTGATGGACACCTCTCCTGTGGGAATTGACAGAACTCAGTAATTCATTTTCTGCCGATGAGTTTGTCGCTACCAGCCTGGGCTTGATTTGAGCAGTGCAACAGAAATGAAAATCTCAGTATTCCATTTGCAGCTCCCTGACCTGGTGGCCCTATTTACAGCTTTGGATAAACAAAGATATGGAGAAGCAAAATGGGCCCAACAGTAATCATTTGTTTTCCGTTTGTAATGAAGACTTTTATATGAGCCTTTCTCCTCCTTACCCTGAAAAGGAGTCCTTTAAATACAGCCGTGGCTGAAATACTGCATGACTATATGTAACATCCCAGCAAACAGCAAACGTTTATGGATGTCCTAATCAGTTATTAAAGTGAGATTGCGGAAAAAACAGGTTGCAATTGAAAGATACTGTGTTCAAGGTAATGATACTGCCCAAAATGTAACTGTAAATTCAATGATGTGTTAGTTCCCTGTGTATTTTTCGCCCATGATTACCAGATCGAAGTGAGGGCCCTGCCACACCACTGGGCTGCTGTGGCTTAGCAAGTGATTGTGCGTCTGCTGAGCCTTGGTAACTGAATTTGTTTACACCATTATACTATTAGCAAATATGAGCTAATTCCAGTATTTTTCCCTGCAGGCTGTGGCTTAACTAATTTGACTTACCTTACACGCAGATGGATAGTTACACCAGCAGAGCTGATATGCTTAATCACATTAAACCATCAAAATTTGATCAGGTATCTAAACTGTTATTAGTAAACAGGTTTTTTGTTGAATTCATCAGCTGTGTGAGTTCCTCCAAAGAACAAGCTGGATATATTCCTGACTGTGCATTGTTGCCAGGGCAGGAAAAGGCGGGGCTGATATCTGTCCAAAGTACCTTTAGTGTATTGCAGATGCAGGAGTAGAAAGAGCCCACATGCATAATGTCAGTGTCTTTGGCTCTCCATGGGTATTTGCCCACGTACAGACCTCAATGAGAAATTCTTCTAGTGAACAAGGTCTGGAAACTATTTTACTTTTGTAGCTCAATTAGAATTAGCAACACCTAAATGTGGAAGAAATTTAGGTCATCCTCCGCCCAGTGTAGCAGCTCCAAACATAAATGCAGATAGTGAGGTGACCTGAACAAATAGCATCTTTGCTGAGAGAGCAAATATTTGTGTTTGGTTTCTCAATTCCTTTTTAACTAATCACGACAATCTGGGTTAATGTTATTTTGCTTTAAACCCTCAACTGAGGTATGGAGGTGAAGAGCCCAGCCACCCAGCACTCCCCTTAGTCCCTGGAGAGCTGGACTGGACAGTAATCAATCCAGAGCTGCCCACTCCTCTCCATTAACAGTAGAAGAGTAGGGTGCCCAGGCTCCGAAGTGCTTCAGTGAAAAGCCTATGCTTGGGAAATGAAATGAAAAATTCATCTCTTTTGGTGAGATCAGTCCAGTGAACTTTAGGATTAGGAACTGGCCAAGCACCTGCACGCATTTTTGCATCATCCTAACTATTGATTCTGCCCACCCCGCAATACGCAGCTTACCATTTTGCTTTCCACTTTCACTGGCCACACACAGAATTGATTTTCCCTCACCTTCATTTCTGTTTGTTATAGGGAAAGTCCAAATAACCCAGCAGCTGCACAGGTTGTAGTCGAATGTCACAACCAACAAACAGAAAGGTCCACCTCAGCCCCGACATAACTGGTTTTAAAATGTAACCTGTCTGTGTCTGTGTATCCTAAGCAATCGCAGAAATATGTGCTATATATTACATGGTTTCTAGAGCAACCAGAGAGGACCCGAGGCGGGTGGCACCCACTATGCAGAGTGCTAAACAAACGCACTAGTGAAAAAGCTGTCTGTGGTGAGGTAGCTGACAGAAGCCTTTTCTTTGTAAAGCACAACCTTCCTGAAGCTGAAACTGTTTATGGGTCAGTTCCAAACAAATTCCTTCTTTAAGTAAAAATACGGGGGAAAAAAGAGATTTTCAATTGTTGAAGAACCCCCTTTTGACATTTTTCAAAGTTTCATTTTATGAGCTTCAACATGTGTTGCTTCAGATCTTTTTTAACTTGTGAAAAAGGCCAGAACTATATGGAATTATTTTCAAAATATAAAAGTTTCTTTTATCTTAGACTCTCACTTAACAATTTTATTAGTTTTAAGTTAATTCTAAGTTGGAATTTTTTAATTTGTAGTTGAAAATTGCTATGGGAAGGGAAAACAGTTTCTTTGCTGTTTCTAATTACTTGCAGTCCTTCATTAAAGACCTTGTGGTATAAATAACTCAGTAGAGCAAATAGTTGGGAGTACACATGCATGCACAGAATCTTCAGGTGAGCTTTAACCTGTGATGCATTACTTGCACCTCATCAGTATTATGGCTGAGGTTGGAAGAAGAGGAGGAAGAAAAGAAAGGCTTGTGGGGGAGGGTTAAAAGGAAAAAGAAGAAAAAAATAAATCTGAGCTCTAGAAGAGGATGGAAAAACAGGGGGATATGGGACAAGGGAACTGGTTAAAGATGGACAAGATTAAAGGAAGCAGATAAGAGAGCAAGACTTGCATTGCAAGTGCATTGCTGCAGCAGGGGCGGGGGAAACTAATGACCAATTGCTGGAAAATACGTTAAGACTGAAGGATGGATCTAAGCCACTGAGCGTAACTTCAGTAGTATCCACAGGACAATGAAAACACAGGACAAGAAATGAGGCATCCTGATCCATCAGTGTTTGCCTGCAACAGCTGCTCCAGACCTACGCTTCTTCCTAGGAAGAAACCTTGTTGTGATTATTGCTATTTTTCAGAGGGAAAAATGGTTCATTTAAAAGTTACAGGCATTCTATATCTGCTTAAGTTGCCAAAAGGAAGCTATGTATTATATTTTATGTAATCTCATTTATTAAATAAATTTAAAAAAAAAAATCAGCTGTCAATCATACCACCGCAGCATTAAAGTGTTTGCAGAAATCCTCACCAAAATTGGCTTGTGTAGGAATGAGTATATCTGCTCTCCTTTCAACCTTTCACATACAGAAAAACCCATACACATCCCATCTCTGGTAATATAGACCTTCATCATCTAATGTCAAAAGGCCTTACTGAGGGTTTTCACGGTTGCAGTTACTAATAGCTAATTTCAGTTTTCAGTGGAACTGCCGTCTTTGCCCTCATGTCCCAGTGGAGTCAAAGGTTTTTCATAGAATCATAGAATCATTTAGGTTGGAAAAGACCTTTAAGATCATCTAGTCCAACTGTTAACCTAGCACTGCCAAGTCCACCACTAAAACATGTCCCTAAGCACCACGTCTACCCGTCTTTTAAATACCTCCAGGGGTGGTGACTTAACCACTTCCCTGGGCAACCTGTTCCAATGCTTGATAACCATTTCCATGAAGAAATTTTTCCTAATATCCAATCTAAACCTCCCCTGGCATAACTTGAGGCCATTTCCTCTTGTCCTATCGCTTATTACTTGGGAAAAGAGACTGACACCCGCCTTGCTACAACCTCCTTTCAGGTAGTTGTGGAGAGCAATAAGGTCTCCCCTCAGCCTCCTTTTCTCCAGGCTAAACAACCCCAGTTCCCTCATAAGACTTGTTCTCTAGACTCTTCACCGGCTCCGTTGCCCCAGAATCTCAATGTCTTTCTTGTAGTGAGGGGCCCAAAACCGAACACAGTATTTGAGGTGGGACCTCACCAGTGCTGAGTACAGAGGGACGATCACTTCCCTAGTCCTGCTGGGTGTACTATTCCTGATACAGGCCAGGATGCTCTTCGCCTTCTTGGCCACCTGGGCACACTGCTGGCTCATATTCAGCCGGCTGTCCACCAACACCTCTAGGCCCTTTTCTGCTGGGCAGCTTTCCAGCCACTCTTCCCCAAGCCTGTAGCGCTGCATGGGGTTGTTGTGACCCAAGTGCAGGACCTGGCACTTGGCCTTGTTGAACTTCATACCATTGGCCTTGGCACATTGATCTAGCCTGTTTAGATCCCTCTGTAGAGCTTTTCTACCCTCAAGCAGATCAACACTCCCACCTAACTTGGTGTCATCTGTGACTAAATGTCTCCTGCCATGGTAAACCAGTGACCACTATGACTGATCATATATCCCAGATCAGTGTAACAAATGCAGTTGTTCTCTAATGTTAGCAGATCTTATTTATTGAACATTTGAAAGATGGGTACAGTGCTCAGACCTTTACCCCTACCGTAAAAAAAAGCTGTGAAAACAGAATGCCATGATGCTCTAGTAATAATTTTTGTAGATCTGGTTATGGTTTTTACCAAACAGTAAAGTAAATACGGTGTGAGCATATCTAGTTTTAACGTGAAAATGGAAAGGTTACAAAACCCGTGTTCTGTGAAGCATAGTTTAATATTAGAAATCTCAGTCATTTTTAAGGAGAGTCTTAAAGAAATGCTTTTCCTTAAACTGCACATGAAATATATTGAAACGACTAATTGCATCTACAGTTTATTTTTTCTAACAGTCTATTCCATTTTCCATATGTACGCAGAAGAGAGAAAGAAGATCATTAAATATCTACAGCCATCCAGTAAGACTAAGATCCTGTGTTTTCTCTTCACAAACCGGGGAAATACAGGGAAACTTTTTGTCTATTTCTAAGAGAGGTGTAAGCTAAGTTTTCTGACTTGTATACTCCTCTCTCACTACCGGACTTTGTCCTACACTTTGTCCTGGCATTATTCCTCACTTTGGTCTCTTTTAAGTATGTTTCCTTATATTTCTTCAGGTATTTTAATAGACTCAGTAAGCATTTTACTTCTCTGACACCACAGTGAAGCCCTTGCAGCTGTGCAAAATCATTCTAACTGTGTTTCTGACCTGCATTTTCTATTTATTCTCTGCTGAGGCCCAAGATAGATTTCTTGGACCTCCTCAGGTGTCCACTGTGGAGGCAGCTGCAAGTCCTTCCAAGAGCTGTCACAGCAGGTGGAAGATGAAAGCATACAAAAGGCAGTTGTTGCATTTTACCTGGGGGGAGGAAAAAGGATGGATTCTGAAGAGCTGTAGGAGGGAAGAGCTAAAGGTTTTACTAGGGTATCCAGAAGTCTTGGGCTCACAGTATAAGGATCATTATTCACACTAATTAGCTAATATCTTCTTTAATATTCCCACTTTTTAATATAGAAGATTTGGGATTCCTCTCACAGATACTGAAAAGCAATAAAAGGTAAATGGCTCATTCAGGAGCTTGACACAGCCATCCAGCTGTGAAAAATCGAGGGAGAAAGGGCTTTCAGGAATTTCCTAGGCTGTTTGAAGCACACGATCACACGGAGCCATGTCTGAACACAATGTGTTATCACTGGCTCGCTCTTTTTGCTTGCAGTCATTTGTTAATTTTGATAAGGAGCGATAAGTTATTTAACTGAATTAGTCATTTAAATTCTAGAATGACTGAAAAGTGGATTTGCTTTAACACTCCACAGTGTTATCCAGCACCTTTTTGCATTTATTGCTTGAAGAGGGGCAGGGAAGAGGAACTTGCAGATCTCTGGGGTAAAAGGGATAAGGCAGCTCAGAAAGGCTTCCAGGGAGCAAAATGACCCTGGCGGGTTCAGAAAAGGCTGCTGTGGGGAGCCAAAGCCTTTCAGGGCTTTCACAATATTGCTAAGGCAATCCATGTTTTGTGGATGATTTTCAGCTGCCAAAAGCTGGGAGGCGGGAATTGGTGCTGCCAAGACCAAGATGACCCCTGACAGCTTCTGTGATCCCCTGCAATATATTTCATTTTACACTTTTTCCAAGACAGGACCTGAGGGACGCAGCCAGCTTCCTCTCCTTGATTTAATAGGCTGTGTGCCTGGCTAGTCTCTCTGATAGCTCAAGCCTAGTTTCACAGTCCTGCTATCTGGAACTATGCTATATAAAAGTGGAAAGGCTGGATGAAAGCAAGAGACCAGGAATTCCTCAGTCCTGCTCTTTGCGGGGTGGGGAGGGTGATTGTTTGGTTTTCACAGTCTTGGTAGTAGCCTGAGCTCAGTAAAATGCTGGGATTCTTCAATATTTATTAGAGTAATACACGAAAAATGTGTTTGTGTTTGGAAAGCCAAACAAATTATCTCTCTTGGGCACAACTTAATATGAATAATGAATTCTCTGAGTTATGAAATGGTCAGATGAAAATATTAAAAAAAAAATAGAAAATAAAAGCAGAGAATGACATCATGCCACTGCAAAAACCCATACTGTAAAGCCGTTTGGATTTCTGGCTGCGATAGCTGAAAATGGCGTAACAGAGTAACAACAATGTACAAAGAGAAGGATGATGAAAGATTTAGAATGGCTTTGCCTTGATAAAATACTAAACAGATTGATTCCTCGTTTTAGAAAAGAAAGGACTGAGGCAGGGATATGGTAGATGTCTACACAATTATAAATTATATAGACATAGTGAATAGGGATCAATGATCCATTATTTTTCACAACCAAAGAACTAGGGGCACCTAATTAAATTATCAGGCATCCTGATAAACAAACAAAAGGAAATTCTTTTTCAAATAAAGAATAATTAAATTGTGAGATGCATTGGCACAGGATGCGGTAGAGGCTATCAGTATAAATGGGCTCGGAGAAGATTAGATGAATCCTTAGAGGACAGATCCATTGGTGGCTATTAAAAACGATGGTGTAGATTAAACTTCCATCTCAGGAAGTCCCTTAAGTGCTGACTGCGGGAAGTTGGAAAGGTATTCTAGGCAATCTATGTGTTTACCCTGTTTCCAGAAGCATCCACTTTGGGCCAGTGCTGGAGCCAGCATACTGGGATGAACAGATCTTTGCTGAATCCATCAGGAACACTTTTATGTGTGTGTGTGAATAAAAATAAGAAAAAAGGAGAGGGTGTGATGAGAAAAACAAAAGCAACTTAATTAAACAATGACTTCCTCTCACTGTTAATACATTTCATACAGGCCTCTTGCAAAGGAAATCTCAATAACCTTAAATCTCCTACTATCATCTTTAGTTTTTACTTCAATGATAATTTTCCCAGCCCTGCTGTGCTTCTGTGTATTTGTTGCTTGCCAGTATGCTGTCAAAACAATGCACAAGAATATTGCATTTGACAATAGTGCTACCTGGGCTACGTCTGTCATCATAGTAAATTAAACAGTGCCAGGACAAAGGCCCAACAAATACAAATTTGATTAATTGTAATGTTGGTTAGTGAGGTCACTGTCTTTTTAAGCTTGGCCAACTAATTTTCAGTGTCCCAAATAATTCCCAGGCTTGACTAGGGAGTTAGTACAGGCAAGGAACCATTCCCAATAACAGTTTGGATGGAGCCAGCCTGTTCTTGAAGATATGGCTAGTCCACACCAGTTGGCCTCATGGCCAGAGAATGGGCCTTTGCCATCTCTAATTTACTGTATAGATGTTGTAATATGGATTGGCTGTAACCTCTTGGAGATCAGGTGAGAAAAGGAGTAGGTTTGCCACAAGTGATTTTGGCTACTTGGGGAAGGTCCAAACCAAGCTGTCTCCCAGGAGGGGTGAGGGGGCCATAATGGCACCCAGGTGTGCATGCGTTTGGTCATTTCCCTTCGGTCAGGATCAGCCGAATCACAGTTCTCAGTGATACATAGCCTGTAACAGACTGGGGATACCTATGGCTAGGGTCAAAGACCACCTGCAAGAAATGTTTTAATTGGGTAGCAGGCTAGTGGACTGTGAGGTACAGGAGATGTCTCTTCTAGATCTCTAAGCATCTCTAGTCTGAAAGAGGCAATTTGGTTTTCTCAGATCATAGAGTGATATGGTAGAGTCCTATATTCATACTCTGGACACATTTTATGCTCTGTAATTATGTGATCAAATGAAGTTGCACCTGCTGTTTAATCCAGGCATTTTAGGGCCTGTGTTTTCTTTCATCTGTTGTCAGAGTTAATATGCCAGGTGCTATATAAACAGAACTAAAAGAACAACAGCTACCATAGGGAGTTACAGGCTGAAGGAAGAGCGCACATAGTAAAAATCGGTGGGAGGTCCAGAGCAAGCCAATAATAAATAAATTAAAATCCAATGAACTGAGAAGTTCAATATCAGTGGTAGTTCAGTCTTACTCTGGTATTGTGATGGAGAAGGCAGTTAACTGATTATTAGTCTTGCTGATGTGAGCCTTATAAAGTAGGTGAGCAACAAGTCCACTGAGACTAGGGCCTATTTTGTGGATAGACAGGTTATGGAAGAAGTACGACTAGGGCCTATTTTGTGGATAGACAGGTTATGGAAGAAGTACGATTAGGAGGTGGAAACATCATGCCTGGTTATTAAGGGCAGAATAAATGTATAAAAAATGAGGGCCACCATAGAGGCATATCTTGGTGCAAGACTTTGCAGGTGAAGAAAAAGGATTTAAACTGATAGGTTGGGCTCAGGGAGCAGATTGAGAGGTTAAAACTGAGATGATAAAATTTGAAGGACGGCTAAAGTGATTATCAAACTGAGGAAAAGCAGCAATATTTGATGGTTTCTGTGCAGTGATGGTCAAATGCTCACTCAGACCACAGGCAGACAGTAGGGAACAGGATAGGAGAGAGTGTGTGTCCATTCGCTCCTACAGAAACTTTACTTCCCTGACCCAGAGCACAAAGTAATCCTACATCCTACTGACCCACAATCCAGTACCAAATGCAGCTCAGGCACGATGAAAAATTGACCCCCCAAGAGATTAGCTGCATCTCCATTACACAGATGTAATTCTGTGGCCTTCAGCAGTTTCACTTTGTATTTACATTGGACTGTAACCTATTGTCTAGGCCCAGAAAAGTGGATAGAAGCAGCTGAGGCTCCCTCCATACTTGTAGCTCATCAGGAACACACCACACACCTGAGCAATGGCAGCAATCATCCCTACCACAGCACACACCCTTGCCCAGATTTGGCCCCTGCCAACAGCGCTTCCCTAAGTAATGTCTCCTTAGCAAGGTAAAGAACAGCACAAGCCGGGTGCAGTCCTGACGGACATCCAGCCTGTTGTGAGGACAAAAGCTGTGCCACACCAGCTTGTTCTCAGGCACTGACCCATGTCATTTCCCACTGATCCATGTCATTTCCCACTGTATATGTAGTAGCCTCAGGGTTGAATGAGACATCTGGATCTGTCTAGCCAGTTCCAGGTCAACAATGTCTCCTGATGTTTCCAAGCTTTAGTCTGGAGAACTTCAGCTGTGAAAGGTTCCTATCACAGTCTTGAGTGTCATCTGTGCAGCATTGCACTGGAATGCATGACAAGATCCATCACATTTTTAAAAAAGAAAAGAAGATACTAGATGTAAATGACAAGTTTGTGCTCTCCTATTTATGCAGATCACAGCATCATTTTCCTATACATTCAGCTTTCACAGAAGCAGACATCTCTGCACTTTTAAAGATATCATTTTTTGTCACTATTTTGAGCCCTATTGAGAGTGAAAACTTCTCCCACTATTTTTTAGTTTTAGGTCCAGAGGCAGGTTTTTGCTTTCTCTTCAGACTAGACTGTGATGTAGTAGTTTGTATATTGAGAAGGGATTTTAACTAGTAATTGTGTCCCTTGTCTGTGAACTGTGTGTTCCGTACATTGTTTAAAACCTTAAATTGTAAATCATCCTATTTTCATAATCTCATCTTTCTTTGCAATTCATTGCCCATCAAAATATTCCACGCTAAGACTACTATTTTCCTCTGTGTCCACCACTGAGGTAGAACATTCTACCAGTAGGCCCACCTTTAGGAAAAGGCAAGCTGAAATACTATGGATCTATGAGATAGAGGAGGTGAATGACATAAAATGAATGCATACATTTTATGACACTTGAATTTCAGCATGTGTGAGAATTCTGCGATAATCTGCCTGACTTCATTACCATGAGATATGAAGGTTGCTGCCACGCTCATGAATGAAGGATACGCTTTTCATTTCTATGGTCAATAATAAAAATGGTAATTTCTGGGAAAAATATAAACTGAATAAACAAAGACCATGTATGTTTGTTATTGAAGGAATAATATGACTTTGAAGTACATTAAAACCTCACACAAAGATTGTCTTTGTAATACTGCAAGAGCCACTGAGACTTTAGATTAATTTATGCTTCATAAGTGCAGAATACAAAAATTGAATCTCTCAAAGGGCTGAAGGAACTGACAGTAGCCTTTTGAAAAGACAGTCTAAACAATGAATCAGTGATGTGAATAGGTATAGTCATAAAATACAAAGAAATAAGAAGTCCTCATGCTTAGGAAGTAAACTAATCACTAGGAGCTACTCATATCCCTCATGCAGATACATCAACCTAAGGGAATCATAAAGGAATTCTAAGTTCCTTTGAAACATTTGCAATTGATCCTATTCAAAACAGAATACAGCTTTTTTTCAAGATGAAAATTCTAACTTTTTTGTGCTCTCTATGGGCTCTTCTAGACAACAGGCTCACTGACACTAACAAATGTATTTATATAGGATAGCTATGGGGAAGAAATGAATTCTAATCCTAATTCTACTGGATAATTGAGGCGAAAGATATTAACTGAATTGTTGCAGTTTATACAGGAATTTTTACGGTAAAGTCAGTATCTGACTTATGGGTCCTGTTGCATCACCTTTCCTTTACATTTTGAAAAAACAAAAAAAGTGTTTTCATCTTTTTTTCTCAAACACACCAAACCCATAAATTTTAGTCAAGTTTAGCCTAATGCTAAAATTTTAGTCTAGTTTTGTGCAGAGCTTGTGAGAATAATGCTGACTTCTTGCAAGGGAGAAATAATATTATGCATTTTATTTTCTTTGGATCATTCTGTAAGTGTTTCTCAATATGTATGTACATGATATAACTTTGAAATAAATTAATAGCTTCTTTTTCAAAAATACTAAACTACTGTTTCAAAGTAAAGCATCTTTATTATTAAGTTAACAGTAAGATCTCCTACTTACTTACATGAATGTAAAGGATCCTTCAGAATATTTTTGTTATAACTTTCATTTGATTTGTTACTCCTGTGCAGCCAAATTAGAGGACAGGCATATGAGTTATACAATATAGGCAAATCATGTGAGCAAAGTCTCCATGGAAACTGCTTAATTTGTGCTTTTATTTAATTAGAGTTGTCCATTACCTCTCCAGATGAAATTTAATTTAAATTCATATGCCAGTCATTTTTTAAATTGTGTATGACTTTTTATCCGTCACTTAACGAGATCTCTAGTAGGCTGTATTTCAGCAGAGTGAGTTTATTTAACAATTGAGTTTATAAACAAGATGTTTATTTGACAGCTCATCTTATCCAACATTCTTAACATCCTCAGGACGTGTTTTCTATGCAGTATCTATGCCATACAACCCATTGTTGTCAATTGTATATTCTTAATCTCACAAATTGTCAAAACCAGGAATAATTGTTTGAGAGTATCCACATAAGTATATTCACTCATTTTGCTTGCTGTGAGATAATTGGGAAAAGGTCATGGTACAAATAAAAAGGGCAACCAAGCCCAAGAAATACACAAAGTGCGTTTATTTGTTAAATGGAGCATTGAAACAGGCAAAACAGTGTGGCTGTGGTAAGCTGAATCACAAAAACCAGCTTGTGATTCTATGATGCTATGATTCTATAATCTTAAGAAAAGTCTGAGATTATTCAAACTTATGGGAATGTCTGCCTGAGGATATGAGGAACTTTAACTGATGTGAGTTATTTAGAAGTCATCCATCCTCAGTCATGCACAACAGAAACGTGGTCTGCAATACGTGATTTTGTCTTTCTCTCAAGAGTTGCTGGTTGAACATATAGTGAGAGGCTGTGGAGTACTCCATTCTTTCGCTGCTCTTCTGAGGTGTCTGTGCTTGTAACACAGATGGTAAGAAAGAGCACAGCAGGAGGCTGTATATGCTCCAACAACTTCCACTCAGCTGAGACACTAGCAACTATGGTTAATAAGGCAAAAACATTAAAAAAACCCAGCATTAAAAAGACAGTACTGTGTGCTTACATAAAACCCATTACTGTGATATTTTGTATCCTAGTCTATGTATTCTCAAGCCAATCTTGTACCTTAAGGAAATGTTACTGACCCAATTTTCCAAATGCAGCTCCCTGTTAGAAATATCTGAGCTAGGGCCAAATTTATGTGTATGCCAGCATGAGAAGAGCGCAATGCAGAGGCAACAAGCTGCAATTCTGAAAGCGGTATAGGCAGGGTAGGTAAGAGCTGCACTCAGGCCATTCAGCAGGTTTCTGCATACCTCGCTGCGTTCGTACAGTATAGGCATATCATCCGAGCTTAAGTACTCGTCCAGAATTACAGAAGTTGTCTCTGGCACAAAAGTAAATGTTACTGGTAAGAGAAAGTCACCATCACAGCATTATCAGAGTTCAGAATTGCAGAACTGAAATGGTTGTGAATAAAAGGTAAAGAAAATGGCCTGAGAATCATGAGTGGTGTTATTATCATCAGAGGTGAGAAGTGCTAACGGTACAACTGGAGGAGTGACAATAATGATTCTTCCTGGAATAAATACATTAAGGCTAAAAGGCAGTAGAATTCAATGTGACTAAGCAAGGCTGAAAAGAACAATGCAAAGATGTTAAAAAAAAAAAAAAAAAGGGCGTTTATGAATATTATGATATTAGTGATGTGAAAACATCTGGCAAAATTAAAAATCAAATAAAATAGAAGAACACTAGAACAACTGGCAAAGAGGAATAGATACTGCAGATAATAGCACCTCAACAGCTTCACAGTATTAGAGATACTGAATAGGAATAGGTATCACTGGGTGGATTTAAAAACTAGTGGAGAGTTTATGTCTGGATATACAAAAAATATCAGAGTTATTAAATAGCTACTTTGTTTCTGTCTTTTCAGAAGAAGAGGGTGGCGATCTGCTCAAGTCGGGCTTCAGTTTTCCAGGGACGCCAGAGGAGGAGCTAGGTACAGATATCATCTCACAGATAACTTGTACTGCTTGTACATCCAGAGGCTGGCTGCAGCCGTGGGGGTGAGGAGGCAGGAGGCTGCTCTGTGCTACAGCCTTTCTCCAGCCACAAAGCCCACACCAGGCATGGCACCAGGCGGTGTTCATGAGAGTGGCCAAAAACCTCTCAGTCCAGCCCTTCTGGGAATTTCTCACCTGCTATATAAGGTTAGAGAATTGAAAGCAGAAAAAGACCAGATTTGGGTAACATCCAGGCAACCAAGAATTCAAAAGAAGGTGTTCAAGGAAATTATCAACTTTCCTTCTTTTGTCTTTTTCTTTTTGTCTTACCCCTTAGAAAACATAATAATTGCAGAAGGAGTTTTCAATGTTACCTTTTAAATTTAAAAAAAATAACAGAAGGAAGAAGAAGCCAGAAACTCATAGAGGCCTTGAGTGAAATCTTGATACCTCTGTCTCTCACAAAGCTAGTAGTAAAATGTCCCACTGGCTTCAGTGTAGCCAGATTTATACCTTTTATATTGTGCAAAATTGAGTTTCTGTTCCTGGAATTTCATATTCAGTTTGTCACTGTTTTATGTGAAATCCATTGAAATTTTTATTTCTATTCAATTCCTTTATGTGGTTAGTTTTGGAAGAGAAATATGGAGAGTGGTTTCTGTGTGTTTGCTAGTTAAAGCTCCCTTTATTCAAAGCGAACATACTTACATTTCAGAAGTTAGTGTAACAGTAATTTTTCTCCTTTTATGCATATGTTCATGTTAATACATTGCAATGGTTTATTTTGTGTTATTGGGATATTTTTGTATTTGACAAGAGTATTATAAACTCTCACCCTGACCTTATTGTTGCACATTGATAGGAAGATAAATCATAGTTGCTGTATTAAGGAAAAAAAACAGTTTGAACAAGGAGCGTAAATTCAGGCAGGGCATGTCATTATGTTTAAATAATCTCTTAGAACAGGATTTTCTAAAGCAAGTGGCAACATGCCACTTCGTTACACTCAAGTCAGGGAGCTCCATAAATGTTCAGTGTAAAAATATCTGTATCAGACTTGTTTGTCCACTTAATATTTTCAAAAAAATGAAAAAAAGCTACAGAATAAGTTCCAAAGATTGAACAGGAGGATGAGTTAAGGAAGAGACTGGAGAACTTTCAGGCAGTTTCTGCCTTAATTAAAATAGTGTAAGAGGGAAGATACGGTTAACACGAGAGTCCCTAGGAATCTAACAAGTGAATCCCATGGAGGAGTCATAGACTGAGCACATCTCTCAGCCTTCTTGGACATTTTGGGGGTTTTTCACCCTGCTGCCCCATTTCACAGCACACAGGAAGGAGTTCAGATGCCCCGGGGTAGAATTCATGTCATCTAACAGTTGGAAATTAATTCAGATGTGGATATCTAAACTGTAGATATCTCGACTTCCTTTAGAGTCAATGAAGAGTGATAGACTTTTCTAGGACATAGCAGATTTGGCCTCCTTTAGAAGCTTAACTTAGGGTGAGATGAATCATGCCCCAGAAGTACATCAAAATTGTTCTCCTTCCCATTTGGTTGAGAAATAACTGCAGAATTTCGAAAGCCAGAGTAAATGATGCATAAGTCACTAGCATTAAATGTCAGGTGTCTACAGGAGTAAGGACCCTCATATGAAATAGGTAATGAAAGATTAACACAAAGATAGGCGCTAAACTGATGGAAGATTAGTCAACAGAAATGAGGAACAGGAAGGTAAAAAAACAGAATGAAATTGCAGCTAGACTATAAAGAAACTAAGCTGCTTAAAGCAGAGGACTGAAAAAAAAAACCTACACTAAAAGCAAGGAAAGATCTGCCCTTGCTCCTAAATTTTGGTCCCTATTGGAGTCCTCTGAAAGTAAGTATCAAAGATCGCTAGGTAATGAATGGAGAGAGGTGGATGGCTTTAATATTTTCAGAAGGAAATACTGTCCTCCTGACTTACCTGCCAAAATAGGTGGACTGAATACCATCAGTAATGTAAAAAAATATGATGTCCTGTTCTCCCTTGGAGAGAATCACTGTAAAACAAGAAGGAGCATACCATGGAAGCATACTTGAAGATTTGAGTTCAAATCCATGAACCGAACATAACATTAGTGAAAAAGCTACAAACTGTTAGATCTTTCTCAGTCTCTACTTTTTCTTGCTGTTGCACGTGTATAAAGTTAAATATTCATTGGAGAGAAATCTGAATCTGGGTGGATACTGTAATCACTGAGCTATGGAAATGGGCTGTCTTTCTCTCTATATATAACCCAATGACTGTGTAATTATTTTGTATGAACAGCCTCTGTTTGAAGGACTGCTAGAGACATTCATTCCTGAAAAGAACACAGAAAGGACTTTCCTTGAGAAGTAAAATAATTGCCCCAAGACAAGGCAGAGTAGAGATGATATTCTTTAAGGTAGCTCTAACTGCAGGGCCATTCATTATTCTAGACTCTCATACCTGCTCACTGTCCCAAGGAGCCTCAAGTTATGATCTCTCTGGTACTGAAAAATCTCTGGCTCCAGGCTCTTATTTGTAAAACGGGTTTAATATTTCCTAGTGAGGTTTCAGGGCTTTGGTGGGGATTAATTAATGTTTGCAAGGTATCTCACCAGAGTGAAAATGCTGAATAGTCACTAAATAATATTATTAATACAATGATCCACTGCCTTAATTGGGAAAAGGTATCAAGGGATGGGACTGATCTCAACTCTTTTACATTATTGATTCTATAAAAGACCTCATTAGTTAAAACAGGCAGAAATGCAATGGATTCCTTCAAAAAAAGCTTACCCAAGCATTCATAGTCTGTTCTCAAGAACAATATTTCATAGCTTTTCCATTACCATTTGTTTGTTAACAGAGTTCAGGGTGTTAAGTAATGTCCTGCTTACAAGATTCACACTCACACCAAAAATTCCTATTCTTTTCACTAGGAATATCTCAAATAAGCAACCTGAAAAAGTAGCAGGGCATGGTGGTAGGAGCAAGAGGTCTGACATGCGTGATCTCAAGCAGCTCACTCTAAGTCTCATGGAAACTGGAGTTCTTCCAATTCCAAGCTTTTTTCTGGCCAGTGGTTATGAAATCTGAACAATGTAATTTATTAGAAAATAAACATTTTATGAAACTGCTCTTTTCTATCCAAAATGGAAACTTCTCACAATCTTATTTACTTTAGGCATGTACAGGGTAAAGCAACAATTTGCTCTGGTTGTCAAAAGCAAATACTGCAATCTTAACAAGAGTCATGCAAAAAACGTGCCATGTTTAAACAGCATTCAAAGAGTAAAAGAAACATGTGAACAGGGAAGATGGGATGAACTTTTCTTTAAATACTGTTTTCAATAGGTAGCACGTGCACAGAGTAAAAAGGGAAAAATAGATTATTGAAAAATTATTTTAACTCCTTTTTATATGTAAGGAAAACATTTATTTTACTCAAGTTTAACACTTAGCAGCTTCAAATGTTAAGCAAAGAAAGATAACCCACGCTAAAGGCTTTTTGTTTCAGTAAATTGTTGTTTTCTCTTCAAGAAAGGATATTGAGTTGATATTAAGAAAAAGGTTAAAACCTATTAAACAGGTTGCCATTACTAATCATGCTCTTAACCTGCCCCAATTGCAAAGTAAACTGTAAGGGAGTTTAAGGGCAGGTTTTGAAAATGTATTTTTATTTCATAGTTGATGCAGTCATGCTTTTGATTAATTGGTCCGGTTCAAGTGTCAGACAGTAACGCATGGTTATTCAATCACTGTTGATTGCATGATCATGCCTTTATGACCTTATGTGTTGAAAGGAAGAAAAGATACAGCCATTCTTGAAATAAAAAAATAAATAAAAGCCCGACTTCCTGGTCTGTCTGTCTTTCTACCTAATTCTCCAGTCTTCCTCAGTGCAGTCAGTGTCTGATCACTTTGCACTTTTCATGGGTTTTAGCTTCATGTAACAGGCATGACAGGTAATTTTCCCAAGGACAGGCAAGGGATTGGCAGTGGGCGCTTGGCTCTCCTCTGTGCCAGATCCATGCCTTGGTCCACCTTCCCTCAGAGCATCCAGGGATGGTTAAACAGCTGTAGACTTTGACAGCAGCTGGTGGGACTTCAGTCAGACACAGGGCTTGGTCACACAGACTAAGCTGCTACCATGACACTTATCCCTGTAATTAGCAGGCACAGTAACAAATACTTTATTTTAAATTCTTAGATGGGCTTTATCCCAGAGGCTGAATGTTTCCCTGCTTTCTGATGCTAACCCTCACAGATACAGAAGTTACTTTTATTCTTGTGCTACGGAGAATTGAGGTAGGGAGTCTACAACAGATATCCTCAAAGGGTAAGTTTAACCCAGTGAGGCAAGGTCGAGCCTCTCAGTAGCCAGTGTCGTCATTTCCCATGGCCTTATCCTGGACCATACAAAAAATTCATGGCTGGACAGGAAATCTTGACTGCAGATTTCCCAAGTTAATCCTCTAACCACAGGACTATCTTTCTTCCATATAATAAAAATATGTAGACAGGTAGTTTGGTATGGAGATATCAAAATCTTTTAAACTTACAAGAGGTTTTAAATACGAGATGCCCTGATGTCTCTGTGCCATCATGTTATTTGCTTATTGTGACTAGCTGAACAGATACTGCCAAAAAAGACTTTTTTTTTTTTTTTTTTTTTTACTCCATCATACCTCTAAATAATTCTACTTCAAATCCTTCCTTTTCCCGTACCTAGAAACTGTAGTGTAAAAGTTTACTGATGTGACGATCAAGACCACAGAAAATGTTAATGAAATAATGGGGAACGTTTTTCAGAAAATAAATTTTGAAATTTAAATTCCTTTCAGTTACGCTGGAGAGCTTATTCTGTGAATTACTTTCAGTCATAGAACAAAATCATATCACATGGCCTGAGCATCATATAAAAATGTGCTAACTATCCTGCATGTTATTTATAGGCTGTTGGCAACAAATGCTTACTAACAACCTGCAGACCAGAAGCTATTTCTAAAAATTAAACACCTCATAATGTCAGATAATGCTGCAAAAGTCCCATTAGGCCCAAGGTCAATTCACAAACAGGAGAAGATATTTGTAAGGATGTAAGATGAATCAAATAGGATATTTGTTATGAATTATTCATCCATTTCTACTACGGAATACAAAGGGGTTTACACATTTGTTACTTTGCCAAGAAGCAAATATTTTTGTTCTAAATGATTCGTGCATTCTGACAGGGCTGTCCAGCTGAGGAGGCTTCTAAGTTCAGTTGAAGAGGAAGTGTTTTTTTCCAAATTGGGAAGCTTCATCCCATTGTTAGACCACATCTGGACTACTAATTCCAGTGACTGCACTGGAACAAATGAAAGATCTTTTCAGGGAAGAGAGAAGTGGGGAGAAGGTGAAACAGCTTGAGTTAAGTTTCACACTTGGGATGTGGGATGTGAGCAAAGGAGGGATGTTTTTCTCTCCCTCATGCCTCACTGACCTCTGTAACACCTGGGTGCATAGTTGATCCGAAACATTTCCTTTCCCATAGAGCGTGCAACGGCTGGAATGGAGATGAGAGACTGACTCATCTGGCTGCTTGGCCATGCCTGCCTTCTACACTGGGTGCCTTCACTGTATTGTCTCCTTTCAAAAGGATAAAATGTGCAGCCTTTGAAATGTATTCCCATGATGGGCAGGTTAAATGGTGTGCTCTCCATTTCCCCAGAAAAAAGTTACCACGCCCTACCTCCGTGTTCATTGTCAGCTGCTTAGGCTCTGTCAAGGGTGGGACAGTTTGTATTGGCACAACCAGGGCGATGGGGGTACTTGCAGCATGGAGGTACATGACCACGACTGTCTTTCACATAGGTCCCTAATTCAGTCTGTCTTCCTAAGGGGATTTGCACTAGTGTAACTAGTGCAGCAGGATAAAGACCGGCAAATATTGCTGATACAGTCCAGGCTTTCACTGGTGAGTTCAGCTGTCACCTTTCATTGCGAATTTCTTGTGCAATTCCATTTGTTTTTTCCGTCTTTTTACAAAGTCATTTTTCTTCGTAAATAATCAGGCAGCAGCATATTAAGATGCCCTGTCTCAAACTTGCCGAGGGTGTGGACACTTAAACCCTCACCTCATCCCAGGAGCATGGTTCACAGTTTGACCCTTTACTGCCATATAGAAAACCTGGGTGCTAATGGTTGTGGGAAAAGGCAATTAATATTTGCAATGTTTCTCACAGACCCAAAACAGAGCTCAGCCAGGCAGAAAAGAGACGGCACCCTGATTTGAAAAATTCCCAGTCTGAAGGTTATGGAAAGAGGTTTCTGCCTGTTGCTATAGCAACAGGTTTAAAAGGGAACTTGTCACCAGGCTGCTGTTTCTTCCTGCACCCCATAGGAAAATCAGGATGAGACCTCCTCCATCTCAGTGGGTTGAGCTGAGTAGAAAAGTTCACAATACAATGACAAAGCAGCAAGAGGCAGTGCCAAGAGTGTACAGCTGAGCAGATAATGATGAACTCCAAAAAGTAAAAGAAATAATTGTTTTGGGTCAGACCAAGGCTGTAACTCTGAAATTTTTGGTGAATCAAAGGCTGCAAAGAACTGATGCTGAAGCAAACAGAAAACCAAATAGTTTTCTTCACTTCTGACAATTTAAAAGCTGTATTGAATGTTTAAAAAAAAAAAAGGAGGATTTTGAAATAGAAAGGTATTTTAAATTGAACAGTCATATGTTCTGTGGTAATAATCAATGCTTTTGAGAATTAATGCTTAGAATATTTCTTTCCCAGAAAAGCACTCTATAAATTAAGCAAGATCTTTAAAATACATCCATGTTTTAAAGAAATAATAAAAGGCAATTTAGAAGGAATGTACGATAAATATTTTTGCTTCGATACAGGAATGTCAGTTCTTGCAGTCCCCTCAGCATTACAGAAAACGGTGAACTTCCTCTGTGATATATCATCATAAATAAAGGACAAATTCAGAATTCCAGAAACACTAAGCAAAAATTCAAGGAAGGAGTTCATAAATATCAGCATTGTTTATTTTGTTTGATTTCTGTTTAAGAATCAATGATAAGTATTTCTTATTAGAAAAGAAACCTTGGAGATTTAGGAGTTCCATTCAGCTGAATAGTTGGTCCAAGTGGTTTGGATCCTGGGGATTAAATCTTGGCCCTTGTGCTATCAATGGTAGTATGTCAGCAGGACCAGTTTCACCCTTCCATGCCATCATCTTCCTGCCTGGGCACTCTTCCAGACTTCTAACACATTTATTCCAGTCCGGCATGAATTGTGCTTTCTGTAAAATACAGCCCTGGTTATTAGAGGTGATCCTCCTCAAGTGATACCAGGATTCTTAGGCAAACTGACCAGGAACTTTTCTCAGCAAATGTTTAGAACTAACCTCGACCACAGTGAAGTTAATGGGAGACTTGTCATTGCCATCAATGTGACAAGGATTTCCCCTTTACTTCTAGAATTGTGTGTTGATTCCTGTGTATATCTTTGAGCTGTACTACCCAATTACTTTGGCTTTCTTGAATCGCTGAGAAAATGGTTGCAGTTTTAATAACACCAAGGGAAACTGATTGTCTCCTGTATTTGACTAGTAACTGCAACCAGCAAAATTTTCTCCTTTAGGAAAAGAAGTCCATACAGCCAGGCACAACAAGGAACAAAAGAAGTTTAATGGTGTTGGGTTAGCTTTTCTGGTCTGTGTTTGAAAGCATTATAATCAATTTTCTTACAACTAATTGTTCAATGATATTCATGTCACGAAGCCCTTGTTGACTCCATACAGCTGTATTTCTCCAGAAGGTGGCTTACATGTTAGTTTAGGTTAATCTAATCCTGATAGTTTATATTTTTTTCAAAAGCTTCACTGATCATCCAGATTCTGCGAAAAGATGTTAGCTATAAATCATTTTGTGGACTTACCTCTGTCACAGTACTGTTGAAAAGGTGAATAGTGGCAATGTACTTCAGACTTGATAAGCACTGTGAAGGTCTGTGTGCTACATACCAATCAATACTAGGACATCATACACTTCAAGCTAATGGAAATTAATTTTGCACCATTCTGAGGATCCCCTGCATCCCTCCACTCCAAACCCTGGAGCTTCTTGCAAATCCCATATTGCCTGTCATGAATATCTGTCCTTTCCTTTGTCACGGCATGGGCACAATGTTGTGCCTCTCATCCTCCCCATAGAGTCCAAGTGCCCCTTCTTCCACCCATAAGGTGTGGGATGTCATCATTCCTCAAATACTGTTTCTACATTTCTCCTTTTTCACATATGGCACGCCCTGTTCTCCATCCCAGGCAGCCGGTGTTGTAACCCTGCTTTAACATGTCCCTGGTCACAGCTTTCCCCAGTGATCACAGTTCCCTGTGCTTTTCTTCCTCCCAGTATGTTGTAATGTGTGTCCCCTGAAATTCCATACCTCCACCTCCCACCCTGCCACCTCGAAGATCCCATTCTCGCTCATCGACAGTTATTCTCCACTCCTTTTAATATATACCCTTTTCTCTGGTCACGCTTATTTATCTCAGAAATAAATCTCTTGGGATGTTGGATTGCCAATCTACTAATCTCTGTTTGAAAGATGGATGGAGAATTGTTGTGCTGAACAGTAATGATTGGGTGCCATCAAATATTTGTTCCACCTGCAGACATCTGCGTCAGTGCTTGAAACCGTGACTGTACTGAATAAATGACAGCACTCCAAGTGCTCCTTACTTCTCCCTTTGGGTTTTCTGACTTTGCTCCAAATGGATATGTTTTGGTCACTGATGCTGTTTTAGGAATAAAATTTGCATGTCCATTTTTATCTAACACGGGAGTTATAAAAACCATCTTACCCTTGGTCTTTATTTGTCATGTGGTTCCACTGAATGAGCTTGGGCTGTCAAATCATTTTCCATGTTTTAGCATTAGATATGTGCCTCAGATCACCTCAATTTATATATTTATGATGTAGTTTTCTGCATCGGAACTTGTCATCCACAGCTTTCACTGCAGTCAGCAGAGATAAATATGTACATGCAGGGTGGTATTCATCTGACATTTTTTAGATGTGTACTTCAGGCTGAGGTGAATCATGCCAGTTTCTCATACTCCAAAATAAAACCACATCCAGACGGCACATTTGTAACAATCGTTGGCCCATGTTACTCTTGAAATCATATCTATATATTGGTTGGAAGAGTTCTATTTACATAGTATGAAACTATGACGGCAACAGTTTAACTGTATGGACTGATGACATCCTCTAGCTCTGTTTAGTCTATAGTATAAACACAGCCATATGTGCCTACCACAAGGACCGCTCAGGATCCTGAATAGGGAGGGACTTCATTTTCAGGCTTAAGTGTCATAACAAGGCAGGAATCCATGTGCGGCCAATGGCTAGTGTCAGTTTGACAGCCCTGGGGATTTTTGTGTTTGGTGTTAAGTCCTCAGAAATACCTGCTTCTCTCCTTTGACCGTGCAGGGAGACTGGGTGCATAAAGTACCTTGTTGCGATAGTCCTGAGAGAGCCGGTATTACTTATTTTTGAGGGGATGCTACCACTCGAAGTTCAATATTTCGAGTAAGCAGCCTGAGCTGTTCAATAGGAATTCACAGATAAGTGAATGCACCGCATGCAGTGCAAATGCAACTCAGTGTAACGGAAAATACAAGTCATCTTCTAAAGCTGGAGGTTAAAAACAGGTAGTCACCCAATCTTTGCAGTTCTATGTAAATTTTATACAAGGTGTTGTGCTACATAAATAGGTTGGAAATCTCATGAGACCAGAATAGCAGCTTAAGGCATTTCCAGAATTTCTTCCTTCCACTTGGCAGGTTATTCCCTCTTCTCAATCCCTGGAAAGAATTCATTTTCAAGTTTTGAATAAAACAGAGAAAAATACTATAACAAGTTAATGAGGAAACAGTGCTCATCTAATGCTACTTACTGCAGCCTTGGGCAGACAGATCTCCAGCTAAAACAATTTATTTATGCATTTTAATTTTTGATACATACTTATTTGATTAATATACTTGTTTTTACACTATTTATATTTGTATTAGTTATAGGTTAGGCTGTGAGTATATTTTTTTCATAATACATTGCAGCACTAATTGAACTGAGTGAAACAGCATAATGCAGCAGGCTGGTTTTCTATACTACGTCTTTTTGAAAGCTAGATTAGGTATCTCTTTTCAGCAATGCATTTTACTGCTTACACTATACAAAAGAGCTGTTTCTTCTCCAATGAAAACAGCACAAATGTTTCAGATGGACAAGCAGTTTACCAAGGGGCTTATAAGGTTAAAGCAATTTAAATTAATTTCTCAATAGAAAAAGAAGTACTTTGCAATAAATAAATAAATAAATAAATGCACAAATCAGGCAGCATTCAGTAGTTCCAGGAACTGTTATTATTATGCTCCAAAAGCTTCCATTCAATATGTAACACACAAAAAGATTTGAACAAAAAGATTTGTGGAGACCTGCACTTCTTCTGAATGTCAGAGAGGTTTCCAGTGTTTTTACATTGATTCTCTTTAGCAAAGAGCAGTGTTCCAGGAAGTCCAGAGATTCACAGCCCTTATTTTTCATTACTTAGAGGTTTTTAGCCCTTTTGTCCTAGAACATTAATATTAATTCTAATTTATTATTTCAAACAATATTCTTGGTCCTTGAACCTCTCTTGCTTCCCTTGATACTGACTGGCACAAGGAAGAAGCTTGAATGCTCTAAAAATTGTGACCAGTCATTGAAGACAGGCAAACTAACATCTGCTTGGAGTAAGAGAGCAACTCTTCTAGCATCAGGAAGTCCAGAAGAAAAAACGGGAAAAAGCAGGAAAGGACATGGCATAACAGGGAAAGAGTTGAAACAGACAGGAGGGGATGCAGAAATCCTTCCATCTGTCAAGGTTAAAGGTTGACTTATATCTGTACAGTAGTCTCTTAAAAGAAGAGCTTTAAGGGATTTGGGGTTTTTTGGAATTACTGGATTCTCTGACATACGAGCCTATGTCTTGGTGTAGGTCCCCCCCACAGTCTTTATGTGTTATCTGACTATCCATCGAAGTCAATAGAAAGATTCCATTTTGCTCTCATGAAACCTAAAGAAAAGCCATTCCTGTGCTCACATTTAATATATTTTTTCACTGTTCCTATTCCTCTGTCTGCTTTGGGTTACATTTATTTGTTTTTCTGTCTCCCTTCAGTTCTTTGCTTCTGATGGTGTCACTTTCTTTAAGGGACTAGACATTAGCATCCTCAATTACTTTTATGTTTTTAAAGTGATTACCCTAAGACATAGGGAAAAAAAAAAAAGCATATATTTTATTCTAGATATCATTATCTCCAAGATATAGACTAAAATGCCAGTCCAATCTGTCATTATTGGATAAATCTGGCATTATTTTGTTATACCAAAATCTTAAACTTCTTTTTAAAGGATTGAGAAAAACACATTAATACTGTAGCTTTATAAATTTTTATGAATCAGCTGAGCTGTGGACATTGACCGTAGACATACTTTTAGCCCCTTGCAAATGCTAGAAAAGCATGTTAGCTTAATTGAATTTTAAGCTATCACATTTTTCTTTGTGTTTCTGGCAGGCTAAGAGCTCACACATGGTCAGTTACACTGGTCTGGTATCATACAGAAATTCATTCAGCCATAGCTCAACTGTCTCTTCGAGCCCTGAAACTGGCCTGCTGAACAAAGTTGACTGAAAAGTACAAAGCACAGATGACTTGAGAAATTTATATATTGTAATGCAAAATTCTGAAGATTTTCAGAGGGTTTGTAAGAAGAAATAATGGTGCCTAGGACACAGATCAGGTTTGATGTTCCAAGCAGAGCCCAAACCTAATTGGACTGATAAATTTAGATTATGCACATATAAGCAATTTGGGACTTCGTCTACTGTCAGTTACCCTCTCTGGCAGATTTAAGAGGGGAACATTACTTTTGGAAAATGCCCCCTTCTTAATTCAGTTTTTAATTATTTTGATTATGCTTATTAAATGCCTATAGCAGTTTGTAACTACTGTGTTTCAAAGCAACAAAATACAGAAATTCCATGAGGCACGTAAAATGCAATAAGGCTGTGAAAGCAATGTACAGAAAATTGTATTTTTCTACAGTTGCACTGAGCTAGAATCATAGGGAGTCATGAGGGATGGAAAAGCTGTTGTTAGATTATCCATTGCTGTGCAATCATATCATGCTGTCTCATATACCTAGGGATGTAACAGGATAAAAATGTTTGAAGCCTTCTGGGCTATGTTTGATGCTGCAGGAGGCCTAAAGAAATCACTGGGGATTAGCAGTTCTGTGCTAGGGAACTTGTTTAAATGAGTGTCTTATTCCTAGCTAACTCCTTCCTTTTGGATCTCTGCCATATGTTTCCATTTGTTTGGGTTTTTTTTTTTAAATGCATTGGTGATTCAGTGATGTAATGCAAGAGTTACCTTCATTCATAGATGTGCAAGATTGTGACGAAAAGCTTCAGGGTTGATTCTCACCGTGCTGTCAGTTTGATGGAAGAGCCTCCTTCCACCTCTCTCTGGCACACACCACTGTACAAACAAAAATCAGCAAATCCACAAGCACTTTGGAAAATGTTGCCTGTATTCCAGTTTCCTTTTTTGTACAAGGAGAACGGTGCCTTCCACGTCTCATGGGATTGTAGGAACTAATGCAGTAATCTCTGTCAGGTACTTTGGGAACCCTTTATGGGAAGCGCAGTCTAAGTTCAGCACATGGACCATTATTATTCCCCTGATAATGTTTGGTAATATACTGGGTTAAGTACCATTAATTACAGTGCTACTTATGTGGCTGAATCCCAATGCACTGTTATAATTTACTACCTTGTCTATATATAGCTCTACTTTTAATTGGATAATCAAAATTATGTACTTTCAGAGAAACAGTTATATTTCCTTTTTGTAACTACGTGTATGCAGGGTATTATAACCTAAATAGTACAACAGACAGTAATGAACAGTAAAAAGTTTTTATTTTAATCTGAAAATAGCCAAGAATTAAGTAAAAGAAACTAGTATAAAAACAAAATAGAATCAGAAAAGAATGTATGCACACACACATCTGTTTCACACTGTGATAAAGTCTGGAAGTGAAATTTGGACCCTTGAATCCGTCTTTGACTTTAGCATGGTAGGATTGCACCTAATATGAAGAATGCTACATTCATTTTAAAACATTACATGGAGCCGTGTTGAAATTAGGATCTAATAAAATTATCTAAGCATCTTCCACTGTAGGAAATTTAGTGCATTTAGGTTATGAGATTGCTGATGCTACAGACTTGCAACAAATTGCATTCTGAACTGAAGGTATCTCAACATAACAATTGTTAATTGAATAAAATTAAAGCAATATGGCTATTGAGTTGTTTCATGACCGTATGCAGGCATTACGTTTTCAGCAGCAGTGGGAATATGATTTAGGAGAGTTTTGATATATGCTTAGAAACCCCTCAAAGTTGGCTGCTATGTTATCTCTAGAGGCTGGTCTCCAGTGTCCAGTTATGCTGTTGTATATAATGAGTATACGTTCTCTGGCTTCCATTCTGGTTGAGGCCTTCAGCTTCCTTGGATTGGGCACCTGTGCAACACTATTTAGATTCTTTAGAATAAATTTACAGAAAGACTGTGCTAAGTGGGTTGTATAAACACTTATGCATCTGTCTGATCTTCTAAAGGATTGTCTCGCACCCTGTATCTTTGTCTGCTTTTGAAATGTTGCTTAAATAAGCTGAAATTTAAAAGGGAAAGTGAATGCAAAAATCAAATTGGAGCATTTCTGTTGTTTTGGTTTTTTTTTTTTTTAATTTTCTGTCTGTAGCATTTGACAGCTGCAAGAAATTGCGTGAGAGAAAACAAAATCAGGCTTGAATATCAAAATCTTTACTTACAAGTTACTCTTATTTAGTAATCATGCTTGTTTAATAACCACAACTTGGAGCACATGATCCATAGGAACAAATAATTGAGTATATAAAAACCTGTAGCTTGAACCTAAAGATATCTGTTTTATCAGGAATAACAGAGAGTCAGTAAATAAATATTTTGTAATTTGGACATAAAAAGGGAAAAAACCTGCCTAATAGAGAAGACTGTACATATATGGGAATAGAGATAATGTTCCTGGACTAAGGATAACAGATGTTGGATAGCATGAAATGCTCATTCATGGACTGTTTAGTGATAAAATTAAGCTTCATTTCAGCATGTTCCTATTCTTTTTCTCTTTGCTGTTTATTATTTATGTTTATGAACTGTAAACCTGGGATCCTGAAGCTGAGATTTATTTAAGAAAATGAAGTTTAGTTTGTGATACGAAAATGACTCCGTGGAGAAAGGATACATTTAGGTTAAGATATCCAACTCATAAACCGGAGAAATAGACACTAGGCCGATGTAACTTAAATGACTAGCCACAAAGCTTGACATGTGAATTCCAAATATCAAATAATAAACTGAATACTTGAATGTATCCATTAAATCTATTTGCATAAATTTGCATAACTAATAGCTTCATAAAATTTAGAACTGCTAGCAGATGATTTTGCAAACAGGAAGGAGGCTGCATTCACCCCATAAATTGCTCTCAGTGAGCAATTTCAACCAGTTTGAAAATGGTGAATGAAATTCCATGAGTGGTGAGACTTTCCATCAAGCCCATAGGGAAAAAATGTTTAGTTTTGCAATATACTTGGATTTTGCAAGTTAATCTCTTCGTCAGACACATAACAGTTTTTCTGTGTTCTCCTGACAGACCAGCAGTACTCATGGTCGCCTTCTCAGCACTTCAATGAAGAAAGATACTCTCCTGTTCCGAGGAATATGAAAGGATTATCTGGTAGTCGCAACCAACCACAGTTATGTTCAGCTCATACTTGTGGCTTAGCATCCCCTGAAGATTGTGAACACACCCACGACCATATCCACCATGGGCAGGAGCCAAGGCAATCGTATCTTCTCAGCCCCACGGAGAGTTGCCCGATGGACCACCATCGTTGCTCGCCACGCAGCTCCATTCATTCTGAATGCATGATGATGCCCATGGTAATGGGCGATCACATGTCAAGTAGCACTTTCCCCAGAATGCACTACAGCTCACATTACGACTCAAGAGACGACTGCGCCATGTCTCACGGTAACCCTAAGATTAACCGTATTCCTGCAAATCTTTTGGACCAATTTGAGAAACAACTTCCTCTTCACCGGGATGGGTTTCACACTTTACAGTACCAGAGGACCTCAACAGCTGCGGAACAACGCAGTGAGAGCCCAGGAAGAATACGCCATCTCGTTCATTCAGTCCAGAAACTTTTTACTAAATCTCATTCTCTGGAAGGATCATCCAAGGGCAACGTTAATGGAACAAAGGGAGACAGTCGAGGGGACGATCATCATCACGGGCACCACTCCAAGCATAGCAAAAGGAGTAAAAGTAAGGAGCGAAAACCAGAAAGCAAGCATAAATCCGGAATGAGCAGCTGGTGGAGCTCTGATGATAATTTGGACAGCGATAGCACTTACCGAACCCCTAGTGTGGTAAACAGACATCATGCAGATCACATATCCCATTGCTACCCTGAGGCGCTCCAAGGGCATTTTGGGGATCTTTCATTGAAGACTTCCAAAAGTAACAATGACGTGAAATGTTCAGCTTGTGAAGGGCTAGCAATGACCCCTGATGGTAAATATATGAAAAGGAGTTCTTGGTCCACGCTTACAGTAAGTCAGGCTAAAGAAGCTTATCGCAAATCATCATTGAACTTAGATAAGCCCCTGGTTCATCAGGAAATCAAACCTTCCTTGAGGCCGTGCCATTACCTTCAGGTAAGAGGAAGATTTTCTTAATATTTGTAATGGAAAAATCATCACAGTCATTGTAAAAAATACAAAGGTAACCTGTGTATGTCACTTATAGAATATCTGTACAGCTCACCTAATGCAGGTATTCCATGAAAGTGAGAAAACTCTAGCTTTTGTCTTGTTTTATAGGGCATAGGTTAAAAACTAAATAAAACTGGTGTGATATAAATTAGTTTAAGGTCAGCGGATGTGTTTTCATCTTTCACACTGAACATCTTGATAAAATCTATACATCAGACTAAAAAAGAGGCTGTTCTTCCAGCAGTCTAGGGGCTAGAAAAAGTGTGTCAAATACATCTGTAAATGAGTAATTTTAAAAACAGGCTGTGTGAATTTCTGGTTTTGTGCTATTTTATTCCTTTTCTCCAAGTTGTTCTGAGTAACAGGAGAATAGATTTACTGGTGTACTCAATTGCTTTTTTGTGATGATGATTACTCACAAACTTCCTTTTTGTGACTGGGTCACCCAAAGTCGTAATGAACTGAACCTCTTGAGACCATACTATAAGCTATCCTTGTTAAAAGTTGTATGGGTACCTCAGGGAGAGAACTGTTTCAGGCCTGGTACTCACACTGTTCATGATGGTGTTCTGCACACTTGTTTTCTTTAGCAGCAACCAAGAAGTTCCCACTTTCTCCTACATTTAAACTTTTGTACCGCTGCTTACTGCCATTTGCCACCCCAAAGTCATGCTAGTGTAGCCATTTATGATGCTGCACAATGATCTGTATATTAAAGTGATACGGGCTTAAAAATTAGCTTCCAAAATATTTTTTTAGACATTGACATCATTTACGTGGCCTAGGTCCAGCACAGGCCCATGACAAGTGTCATTAGCACATCAGGGTGTACAGAGAACTGCAGTGGGAGTGGAGCAGAAAGGAGGGAGCGGCTGGGAGGATAACTTCTTCAGCTAGCTTTGCCACTGGAAAAAACGTAGTATGCGTGTATTCCCTAAGGTATTTTTACCAAGTACAGCCTGCAAAGCCCACATTGTTCTGAGTATCCTTCTCTTTTATTTCTTTTTGAGGAACTTGTCTTTCTCCAGAACTTAACTGATTCTCACATTAACATGGGCAAATCTGCACTCTAGATATATGTATTTAGAGATTTTCAGTTCCTGTGGGCTCTGCAGAAGCCCACAAACACAGACTAGCAACTGCTGTACTTCTGTGCAGATCCCTCTCCCCTCTGAGCAATAAGGGACCAATAGTAATGACACACTTGAAGAGCCAGACTTTTTCAAATGCAGATGCAGACATCCAGGATCAATCTTCCCTGCTGAAACAGGGAAAGTTCCTCATTGCAGAGAAAGGAAAATAAAGAAATTGCAACCCTCATAGCATTACCATGCAAATTGATTCCAATTTAGACGGACAGCTGTGATATTTCAGCATATCCAAGTACAGTTCTCATGTATGTAAAACAGTCTGCGCTTCCCTAGAAGTTTTTAATCTAACTCAATGAGCCAGAACCGGAAGCACGTCCTGTGCAGAAACTTCCATTTGTGTCTGTGTTATAAAACCACGTGTGCAGCTCCCACATTACAGAGAAGTTTAGGTATGGCTAAGCCTTACCATGACGTACTCCTACTTCTGCACAGACAGCTCTGGTTCCTCTCCGTCTCTGCTGGGTTTTCTGCTCTCCTTCTCATGTTTCATTGTTTCTGCTCCCCACTTCTTTACACCTCATTTTTCTTTGCAGAAGCCACCAGTTTTTACTTTCCATGGGCCTTCTCCTTACTCCCAACTTATATCAGCATCCTCAAGTGAATGTGAAACACTGAGTTCACAAACTAAAACTTGGTTATCACTAAGCTTTAGATCAAGCCCAGTGGCAAGCCTAGGGAGCGGGAAAGCACACTTTTTGCAGAGTCATTGTTTTATGCTTTTTTGTGAATTTGGGATGACTACAGAAAGGAATTTTCGTCCAGTAATTAGGAAGGTCCATCCACTTCAGCTTAAAATCTAGGAGTTGTGAATATGAATTTTTGCTGTACCAGAGCCTTTCTCTGTGATCGTTGTTGTTAAGCCACTTTAAAAATGGGATAGTAGTCATTCCCTATTCACAGAGATCCTATAATAATGGAATTCTATAATAATGGAAATTTCTTAAGGCTTGAGTGTCAGTTACTACAATAAAGAATCTGTAGTTGTGTCCAAAGCAATAATACCAGGAACTTTGTAACAGGAATATTATCATTACAAAATAGTAAAATAAAATATATGTATGTTCTGTAGAATCTGACTATGTCATTTAGAGCATAGATATCCTTCAGGTGGAGTGGCTGGCTTATTCACTAGCCCAGGGTCAGCTGAATTGAAGGGACCCCATTTTGTCAACGTGATAACTAAATGTTTAGTTTTGAAACTTCTACTTTGAGGGATGCTGTGCTATCACACTTTAATCGTTAAGAGCAGAGATGTAAGTCCCATAATTTGCTCTGCCATGAACTTTCTCTCTGACCCAGGAAATGTAATTTGTTAATCACTGCACACTTCAATTACTCTATCTGCAAAACTGAGGAAGGATATTTAACTTTTCTTAGGGCAGTATAAGAAGCATCACTAAATAATGCTTGGATTCGATTCAGAAACTGAGAAAGGTAGAGAAACATGTCAGGATCCCTAGCCAGGAGAGTTTACTGCCTTGCTCCAGAATATCTGGAAATAAGAATTCAAGGGATTATGAAGCTGATTATGCAGCAGCAGATTTCCCTGTGGTGCACAAGTGAACAGATTAGTGAAAAAGCTCAGGCCCTTCACAGGATCTCTGTGTTTACAGCATTACAACACATGAGATTAAAAGACATTTCTCCTGAGTGATGTCAGCTATAGATTTTTAAATTCTTTTTAAAGCAAAGCTGTGAAATTATAGTCCTTCAGCAATCTTATGTACGAATACATAAACATACCCCGGAATAATAAAAATTAATTTTCTATGTTTATATTTTAATATTATAAATTTTATATATATATATATATGGCTTTTTCTCTGCTACCTAGTTATATGAGGATTCATTGTACCCAAGTCACTTTTCCATCTACCGGTCTCCTTCTTGTTATTTTTTATTTCGACATGTATAAAATATTGCTACTTCTGTTTTCCATTGATGGGTTTTGATATAGAGTCCCAAACTGGAAGACCATGGCAGTGTCTTAGGCCTGTGCTTGAGACCGTGTTTTCTGTGATATGTTTCTGGGCTCCCATTTTGTCTTCCACAGTAATTACTGAGCTGCTTTTTCCTTAAAACTGAAGAGTGAACAAAGGAAATTTCTTCCTAATAAGTGAGTTTCTACCAAATTCACAGATGGCTGAAAACAGGAAATGAGAAAAGAGCTTTTGAAGGCATTTGCACATGATATGCTTAAGTCATGTTGAAAGCAGGTATTTCTTTAACCTGTTAAATCTCCAAGTTTAGACTCTGACTCCTGCCTTAGGGTTTCACCTTCCCTGCTCCTCCACAGACAGCCCTTGCAGCTGGGGGATCTCCTTGCACGGCGTGTGCTGTTGTAAGTTAGAGGTAATTCAGTCAACATGCCATGTTCCAGCACGGGTGGTCATCTAGTCCTAAAGTGGACAGTTTCAGAGAACTAAATTAGTAGAAATAAAGCTGCATAAAACAGTGATTATTTTTCTCATCTGAAGCTCAGATCGGGTTTACATCAGTCCTGCTGGAGGTGGTGGGAGAGAGAAGGGAGAGGGGAAGAGTAAGGAAACCCCTGTGGGCTCCAGCTCGTTGTTAAATCAGCTTAGCTGTAATGTGAACCAGGCGGTCAACTAGCACCACAGGAGCAGAGAGCAGCCGTTTGTAACTACACTAATAGCCTTTATCAGATTCTTGTGAATGATTAGCAACAGGTTTTATGTATGGGCCTTTAATTTCTGTTTTGAATGCAGACAAATTCAGCTAAAAATGCATTTCTGAGCACAAAACACTCCTGTCATCTCAATCGACAGGCAGAAAAGCCCAAGCAGATCACACATGCAGTAAAACGCAGGTTTCGCTATAGTGGCTGCTACTGCTCTCCATGTCATTTTCATTTTAATATAAAATATGTTAAGAAAAAGATAAATGAGTTGTGAGATCTCTTCTGTCTTCATCAGCTGTTTTCGCTAATTAGGTTCAACACATATACAGTGCAATGACTTTGATTTAATTTTACTCTGATATCAATACTAGTGAGGAGCAAAGATTTTCAACAGAAAAAAATGGATATGAACTAGATAGCTGTGCTAAAATGATGAATACAAAGGTGTTGCTTACAGTTTCCAGGACTGAAATACCTGTGAATGCTAGTTAAAGAAAAATAATTCCTACAATAAAACCAAAAGACAGGCAAGAGCATGGCATTCACCACCACTGAAGCTCTGGAGCACAGAGCTACGTGTCAGTGATTAATATTCCTCCCTCAGCCATTCAACAGCCTGCGAAGCAGCAAGCAATCAAGGTAAACATACCACAAGGTACAGTGAATGAGTCAGCACTAAAAGAGAAAATAGCATGTTGTTCTAAAAATGGCTTCAGCCCACTCCTGTCTTTCTAGTGCATTTAAGTGCTAGCGTCATGCGTTACAGCACTGGCATTGCTAAGCATGGGGGTAATAATGTCAGCTGTGTTCTCTGTGGAACCAAAGAAAGGCACAAGAGTTGGTCTCTTAAAGACGAAAAGGAAAAAAGCAGCAGTCTTAACAAGGCTCTTTGCTGGTTTAAGTTATGCCTACATGGAGAAGAGCATTGAGGACAAGCTAATGGATAAATAGGTGTTAATCCCTCAGTTACATTTTTCCAGGAACTCTTCTGGGGACAGGACATATTCCCACAAACGAGACCATTTCCCTCAAGAGGAATCCTGCTGCTTTGCACTCTCCCTCTGGTTTGCAAGGATGGGTGGATTTAAACTCAATGCACCTTTCTCAGCACTTCATCTTTGTGAAACTAGGTTGTATCTGTTTGCTTGTCATAAATGCGTATATGAACTAAAAAAACTACAGCCAATACTCTACTGACTGATGCATACTGTGGAGTTAGCCAGAGTTAGTGGAGTTTTGATACTAGCATCCAAATTACTATCACCCACGCTGCCTTCACAATGATTTATGACCAGCCACCACTCCAGAATTAACTGGGTTGTTTCCACAGCAGCAAAAGCTAGTGTAGCTAGTAGGGTATCAGCATGGACACATGCTGTACCATTTTGATTTCTATAGCCCATCACAGTCCCTCAAGGATGTCTCAGCTAGCCCTGTGCCCTCCCAGTCAGGAGTGGGGATGTGCAAGAGAGACCTGTAATGCCCAGACAATACAGGAGATGTTGGGACAGTTAACGCCCCACAGTCCATTCGCAGTGTTAATGTCAGCCTGCAACATCTGGTGCAACATCTGGGACCACTCTGTGGAGTTCCCCAGGTCAGCAAGGGTGTAGTCCCTTATGGTGCAGCAAGCTCAACCACTCGTACTTGTTCCTTATAATGTTCTCACTACCCATCAGCTGCCTGAAGTATTGCACTTACAATTTTAAGGACATTAAATAAAAACGATTTAATAAAGCTGACACTTCCCTGTATTTACAGAATGCTGATGGTTTCATGTGTCACAAAAACCAGAATACTTCTTAAATATCCTGTCAAAGGTGGGGGGTGGGAACAAAGAGAAAATAAATACATTGAATCAATGATGGTGTAAAGCTTTGACCAAACTGTTGTCTCAGATTACTGGTGTATTGAATTGTGACGTTCATCAGTGATACAACAGTGCACCGCTTCCATGCCCATGTGCTAGGACGCTCATATTGCCTGAAATGAATTGCTGAAGCTTTTTTCCAAACAAGAGTGGAAAGATTTCAGAGTTAGTATTTTCTTAAAGCTGCCAAAACAAGTCCCTGTTACTGAAGAAATGTCAAAGCTGGGAGTAGAAAAGGGAGGCCGTGATCCCACTGCCCTTTAATCAGGGGAAATTGTCCTCCTTTATAACATTAGTACAGTGTGTTGCCAGATTGTTTTTCAACATTCACCTCACCAAATCTGAAGGCTGACCTTTGCAGTAGTTACCCAAAAGTGTCGCTGGGTCTGAAGAAATTTTCAACCAGGAGTAACTTATTATTTTATACACTCAGGCCAGTTGCATTTGTCAAACGAGACTGCCAGGAACCCGCACTTGGGGCTGTAATGGCTGCACAACCTCCTATGCTGCCGAGGGCAGACCTTCTCTCCTGGGCACTCTGTACCATTACTCCTGCAAGGAGGTGACTGTAAAAAATGGTGAAGCATTCATAAATGTTGCTCTGTTACAGTGCTGTACTTAAAGCTTGTTTTTTAAAGTAGAGTTGCACATGTGCTTAAATGGCTCAATGTCTATATGGATGAAGTCCCTGGTACTTCTGGTGAGGGAACTGATCTTTTCAAAAGCGTGCAGATAGTTAAGTGTTACCTAAAAGCTAGACAGGAAAAAACTACTCATTTCACTCTGTAAGGTAAATAATTAGAGTCCTCTGGAGTTAGCTGTTCAAAACTGTCAATCGTTAGTTGAAATGAGAAAAATGGATGAGCAGCAAATATATCTATTTTATATAGCCTTTAAAATTATTTATGTTTTAAAGACATACACTGTTTTTTTCCAGTAGTAGCCTTATAAAAAATAGAAAAAAAGTGATATAATTTCCTGCTTAGATTAAATAAGGCACTGGCCTTCTTTTCAGTCAACCCTGGTTATGCGGCCTTTTAGGTTCTTCTTCTCTCTCTAGCCGTATAACAGCTCTGTACCGCTGGAGTCCTTGCTACATCTACAGCCTCTGGTTTTGGAGGTTGCTGGGCATTCTAAGTATGTTGGGAGCACCTCTCATTTTCTTCCTTTAAGGGCATTTTTGTCTCTTACTCTATACTTCTGTGACCACGAATGGACTGTGAGGTCTTGCCCCACTCACACAGGTAATGATAAGGTGACAACTCTGAAATTTCCCTTAGTGTCTGCAGTGGTAAAGGCAAAGATATTCCCAGAGGGACATACAGGTGATTTTGGCTGATAGGTCATGCGATGTTGAGAGTCTGGGCTGAAGAGGCTGATGAGACCTTATTTTCCATTTCCAAAAGTGGCTACAAAAGGGCAGAATAATAAGGCACTGCAATGCCTGTGCTGTGCCCCACGGGGCCCCAGCTGCCTGCGGGAGCATTGGATGTGATGCAGCGGGGCCATGAGGATGCAGGTGACCCCTGTGAGCAGGAGCACATGCCTCGCACTCAAGGAGTCTTGTCTCCCACAACTTCATCAGTCAAAAAAACAGACTCTTTTTCTTCACTGTTCTGTGCAGATAGCTGGGCTCCATCCACCCTGCAAATGTGGTTCAGGCAGTTCAGTCTATGTCTCCCAAACATACCTACCAGGAAAAGTTGTAGTTAGCTTGAGTTGCTGATATTGTGGTCCCCTGGGCCTCATCTGCTGCCCTGTCAGTCAGGCAGCTCAACTGGCAGGTATATTCCTGGCTCTCCTTCACCTGTAGTGAGTGACAAGCTGCAATCCAGTTTAGGTCTTTAGCCTTTTGATGTTTGGTTTCAGCAGAATTTGCATTGTAATTAAATTAATTCTATTTAGAGAGAAAGATGTAAAGGAAAATGCAGCTATGAGCTGGCCCAAAAAGGCAAAGAGACAGAAAAACAAACTCTGGGTGCATGACTGTGGCAAATTAATTGGCAAAAATGCTGCATTTTGTGGCAAGCATGAGAAGTTCCAAGTTTTGGTCTCTGATGCTTCTGTGGACCTCCATTGTTAAAATAATTGCTACCTTATGCTACATCTATGCTGTCAAACTGCATAGTGTCAGGACAGGTTCCTTGGCACTGCATCCTGATCCTCTATATTGTTATGTGGCTCAGCCTGTCTTAGGCATTGTTTTCATCCAAGCCAGACAGTATTGCTCTAAACAGTTCCTGGGTACAATTCAGGTCTTAGCACAGGCCAGGGACCATTCCTGGTAGTCACACTGGTTTGGAGGCAAAAATTGCTCAGTAGCACGAGTGCGGAGTGCCACAGGCCAGCTGACCTCCATGCAAGACAGTGAGTCTTCATGTACTAATGTATGCACAGCCCTAGGGTAATCACCATACCATTTTCATCCTTCTCTCTCGCTAGCACTGGTGACTGTGCAGCACCACAGCGAGTTGGAGCAACTCACTAGTTCAGCTGAAAACTTATCTTTACTTACCTTCATTATTGTTGTTAGGGTAATTTTCCAGGCAGCACAGTAAGTCACTTTACCACTACTAGCATTTCTTGAAAGTATAATTTTAAAGCGGCTTAAGCTGACCACAAAGCAGCATCCTGGGTTACTCACCAAAGGAAATATGCAGCCAACTGAAACGCAGGTTTTTGTGGTTTTGTGTCTTTGATCAAGAAGCTATATATATATATCTAGGTTTTCATTTAAGTACAAGCCAAGCCCTCGCTTCAGTCCAAGCTCATCTCATACCGAAGTTCTGGTGCAAGATCTCAGTGAGCTCCAAGATTAGCAAGCAAAAATCACTTATAGTGTGGACAAGCCCACCACTGCCATCTGACTGCACCTCGCTCCACCATGCCAAAAGGGCACAGAGTCCAGAGGGTCCCAGCAATGTAGCAGAGGATTTGCAGGTGGCTGAACTGCAAGGGTCTTTGCCAGCAGTATCAGCACAGCAGGTCATGAGGTGGGCATTTGGCCCACATTCATCCAAACAGTATAAACTAAGCCACAGAGTCCTCACAACACTATTTATAGTATTTAACCATCCTCAGATTACAATTCACTTTGTTGCTGGACAACCAGTTAGGAAACTGCTGGTTCTTTTTTTTGAGTTCATCACTGTTGAGATAAGAGTTACAAAGTATATATGTATTGTTTGGGATCTATGTGACTTTCTTCCTCTTCCTGTGATACTATGGCTATTCATAGCAAAGCCTGGAGAGAATAGCTAGCAAGACAAAGATGCCTCTTTCTTTCTCAGATTAGCTCCTGCCTTGAGCTCAAACCAGGATACTTGATGGAGAGTGTCAATGAACTTCCAGGAAATGCTGCAAGAAGTCTCTGTGCTTCTAAGGTGTCAAGGAGTTCAGGGACTAGGAGGTGGCATGTGAAAATTAAAGCTAATTACAAGGATTGGCATTGTTAGTGGCGAGGAGGAGTCCTTGGCATATTTTGTTGAGATTTTTGAATGGCTTCATTGTATAGTTAATTTTCTTTGAACAATACATCAACACTTTAAAAAACCCACAGAAAAAAACTAGATAAAATTGTGCACTGACAATGGTCTTGAGATGTAGACACAAGGTCAGCTACTGAGGAAACAAAGTTTTATTTTCAGATACTGCACTCTTCCCTCATGCAAAAAGATACACCAATAGGGTCTAGAGTCCACAGCCAGTAAACAGCAGAATGTCATTAACTTCAGAAGAAAATTCTAGTAATTGGTCAGTGTTCCTTCTTCCACAAAATTTTTGGAAACACAGGAGGTCCAGGTCCCACCTCCCATTGTAGTGTCAAGGAAATTTCTACCATGCTGAAAAGCATTTCTGTCTGCCTTGTAAGATTGTCATCTACTCTCATCTACTTGCAGCTGTGCACAAAGGCTGTTTTTCTGAGGCTTCTTGAAGAAGGTGTGATTTAGGAGAAAATCTCTTACCTACATTTCAGATTGTGTTGGGTTTTTTTTTTTGAGGGTGGGTGGGGTGTGTGTCATTTTCTTGATCAGGCTGAGAAAGCAAAAAATTACATATCTACTATATAGTGTTTCTTATCCTTCTTCATATCATATATAGTCTAATTTAATGCACAGACAGCTTCTGCTTCTAGTAAAATGTGAAATTTATATTACTAAAATAAGATTTAGGTCATAATGACTATTTCAGTGCATTTTACATCTGCATGCTAATTAAATTTCACAGGATTCCTATGAGGTAGGTAATCCTCATTTTAACCTTTGAGAATGAGAGATATGAAGAAGTGATAGTCAGCTCCCTCAGCTGAAGCCATATATTTAGAAGTGTTTCATTTTAGATAGTGAAGTGATATGCCAGATTTTAAGCAGATTAGCAGTTTAGTGGTGGAACACATTTAAAATTCTGGGAGCTGGGAGCAAATGCCATAGAAGGGGCTGGAACAACAGGAGCAGATCTGGTTTGAAATGTCAGTGGCTGTAGCCAGTTTGACTTCTCTAGCTAAATCCTAAACTGAAATAAAAAAACCTCTTGAATTAACAGTCGTCAAAGTCCAGAAGAATGAATATTTCATTAGTTCTTCTAGTTTTGACATCAGTATTTCTTAGACACAAGGTTGGGTATTCACACTGCTAGCACTAGTTCCTGAATGGGAGCCTAAATCACCTATCTCTGATTAGATATAAGGAAAAACTTTTTCCCCCGAAGTGTGGTCAAACATTGGAACAGATTGCCTAGAGATGTTGTGGGAAACATTGCAAACCCAGCTGGGCACAGTCCTGGGCAACCTGCTATACCGGACCATGGTTTGACCAGGAGGCTGGACTAGAGACCTCCAGAGTCCCTTCCAACCTCACCAATTCCGTGATTCCTAGTTTGTTCTGGAGGTTTGGTGAATTCACCCCTGTTTTCCCTGACAACATGCTGTTCTTAAATGCCGAATCCGTGCAATCTGGGAATCAAGGGACAGACTTACTGCCAAAGTCCAGTCAAGGGTCCAGAAACCTTTTCTTCTGACAGGTTTAATCTGAGCACGACCAAGTCATCCAATGGGAAGGACTTCTAACAAAACACAAGGATGGTGCCTTTTCTTCTAAAACAAGGAAATTAATTTTCATAGTAACANGGACAAGAGGAAACGGGTTCAAGTTGCGCCGGGGGAGGTTTAGGCTGGACATTAGGAAAATTTTTTCACTGAAAGAGTTACCAAACATTGGAACAGGCTGTCCAGGGAGGTGGTTGAGTCACCATCCCTAGATGTGTCTAAAAGTCGTGTAGATGTGGTGCTTGGAGACATGGTTTAGTGGCAGACCTGGTAGAGTAGGGTCAATGGTTGGACTGGATGATCTTAAAGGTCTTTTCCAACCTAAACAATTCTATGATTCTATGAAAGTTTCTAGAATACCCACTGTGAGTTCAGTTTCTTCCTTAGCCTGTAAAAAGTCAAACCCCCACCTTCTCAATTCCCCAAGCTGCATTCTGAGCGGCAGACTGTAAGGCAGTTTGGAGCAAAAGCACTTCTTTCTTTGTTAAGATGCTCCACAAGTTTTATCCAAACACCTTTTAACATAAAATTCATGTGAGTGTTTGGCCCAGGGACTATAACTAAGCTCCCTTATTCCAGGTAAGTGCCTGGACCACGAGACTACAACACACCCTTTCTTGTACACGAAGTACTTCTTTTCTAACCAGCCCTCCATAGGCAATCTGTGAGTGTTTCATGAAAAGGCCATGAGTTACAAAAAGAGGAGAGCATGACAGTTTATTTATCAGCCCTAAGTCTTCTCCTTCCCAGGCACTCCAACTGTCTCCCACTTCCACAGCCATTTTGTCAAGGAAGGAAAGAATACGGCTGCTCAGTTCTTTGTAAAAAAAAATATGAATTTTTACACTGTGAATGGAAAATGACAGAAGGGCTTTTCTGCTGCCTGTAGTCAGATACAATAAACCCAACAAAGGAGAAGCGTTTGAGATTTTTTTTCATGCTTTGCATTTTGCTTGCTAACTAAAGGGACCTTTTGGATGCTACTCTGAAGGAGCTAACTCTCCTAAATGCTGCTTATGAGGAATTTAAGGTCCTACCTAAGGTTCTAGAGTTCAGTCTCAGGATCAGCTCCATAAAAATGTAGTAAGTTTTAGGTACCAGGTGCTTTAATAAAACTGGCCCTAGGTGACTAAGGTAAGATATCACACTGAATCAGTAGCAGAACAATTAAAAGATCCCAAATTACCTGAACCTGGTTGTGCTCCTCACAGCAACAGTGCATGGAATTTATGAAAGAGACTTATCATTTTCTGTGATAGTTATAACCAAATCAGCAGCTGGTGACAAAATTAAATGAAAAGATCCAGACCTTGTCAGCTGGTTGTTCTTACAAAAGGAAATTCATATGATAATATGCAGTCTAGCTCCTCTGTGGATAGAAACTGCATATACAAGGACTCATGTTAACATCTAGAACAGGAGGAAGGCCTTTTAGATATTATAAATATCAGCATTCATCACTATATGCAAGTAGATAATTAGGGTAATTATTCCCAATTAGCAGCTGCAAACCCTGCAGATGGGAATTTCAGGGGCTGGTAGCTATTGTAAGGAAGCATTTCTGCAAGCTATAAAGCCCTTTTCATGTTTTGGAAAAGATACATTTGATGACCTTTTCACATGCTGTTAAATATTTTTGTCAATATTTCAAAATAAAAATCTTTTCTGCACTAGTATAATACTTCTGCTTTTCTTTAAAGCTATGTTGGGGTCTGAGATGGCCTGGATTTGGAAAGATGTTTCCAAGTTATTTAACCTATCAGCTAAACTAAATGATGAACCAGGCTGAACTAGGACTCAAATTTTGCTCAGTCCATAAGGAAAAACAATACCAATGGCCCTTTCGTTGCCTTTGAAGACAGCAAAAGGACTCCAGCTGTTTTCCTAGGGTCTGCATGAAACTTTCTGAGAACACATTGTCAAACTTGCTTCCCAGGCTCCAGAAGCATTTTCCCTGTGTTCATTGTATTCTGCTCCTTTGAATGGCTCAAGGGTAAAAAAATACACGTATTTTAGTTGTGAATAATGTTTTTTCAATCATAAATGCTTCTGTGATAGTCAACGAGTTACTGTGATTAGAAAGGGATTCTTGGTGCATTTGTGTGCACCATGAGCACATCACAAGCACAACCGGAGCAGGGCTTCTTCAGTTTTTAGCTTTTGTGTGAATTCATTTAACTTATGAATTTAGAAAGCAAAAGAAATTTAATCAACAAAAATAGTAAGACACATAACTGTAAGATTTGTCCTTATGGACCTCCTTATCACAGTGAAGAAACTTATTTTTTTAGATACTTCAATGTAAAAAATAAGTCATTCCTGTCTTTTAAAGTAAGATTTCAACTTCAATCAACAAATAAGCCTGTGTTTACTCATTTAAATCCAGTCCTTATCTAGTTATTTGAACATGGAATTTCAGACAAAAGAAAGTTGAGAAACTAATCATTTTTTGCATTTGAGTAAGAAAAAGGTTATTGATCAATGTCTTTTTAAACTTTCTATTTAATTATCTTCAAGCTAAAATGAAGGAAAGAAATTTCAAGCCAAAATAATTATTCTATGAAAAAGTTATGAGTTTTTTGAAAAAAGAATATTAAGACTGAACATAATAATTCCGCTTTAGTACAGAAAATTGAACAGTGTAGCTTGCAGTGGGCCTATGTAGATGCCAATAAATGCTTTTTCAGCATTTGGATTTTGGTTTTAGCTATGCCGACATACAAGTAATAAAGAAGATTTAAAAGTGAGAGTATGTCTGTATGATATAAATTAATTTTTCATAATATGGCTCTCTAATTCAGATTTTTACAGTTAATAGTGTTGCCACCTGTAGATAAAAAAAAAAAAAAGCTTAAGAAAATATATTTGTTTTGTATATTTTAGAAGTCTGGCTATTGCAACTATCACTACTCGTAAATACCTTTTAGGTGTCCTAGAATCTCAAAAAACCTTCCTCCAACGTTAATCTCATACATACTAGGTCTTAGAAAAGCAATGAGAATGGTGTATCACATTTACAGCCCTCAAGATTAGGAAGATTTTTCATGCTTCCCTTCCAATCACCACTCAAAGCTGAGTAATATGAAAAGTTTGTTTCTTTGCATGACCTAACCCATATTTCATTTAGATTCATGCTGTCCTATTACTTCGTATATGAATATAACTCATAATTTTTTTCTCTGGTATCTGTCGCTAACATTTTTCTGATCTGTGCGATCTGTTTCATGTCTTCTTATCTGACTTCATCTTCAGTCTCTCTTTTTTCTCTCCAGAGCTTGTTTCTTTAATTTAAGGTATCTACCTTTATTTGTTTACCCCCTTTAAAAACTTCATTTCCCCCTTAATCCCTTTTTGGTACTCAGAGCACCAGGTCTGTTCACCTGGTGTGTGGCTAATTCGTGTATCTTGAAAGGGCAGTAAAGATGACAGGCAGACCGTGTGAGTTACGTCTCAGTTATCTCCCAGGCTGCTGGGAGCATTTGCTTCAGCTCCGCAGTGAACTCTCTCTGTAGAAGGTCTCAAATATGTTTGACTTGAAAGTCTTTATTAGACATCCGCCTTTGCAGAAACTCCTTAATTTATGTTTAACTGGAAGTTCAGATTTATAGTATATTGGTAAATAATGCCATTGTACTGTTTAATATATATGAAGTCACTATGTTTATAAAGGATTTGATGCTGCCAAGTGCATCAGCCCTGGTCCACTGACGTATTCTGTCACATCCTTCTTTTTAACCTTGAGTCATTATAATGGTTTTCAGAGAGTTGCTTGTATCCTTTAAGTTATGTAAATGCTTAAGTGTGTTTCTGGATTAGGACCAGAGGACTCAGCATCGTGGAAGATTAAACAAAAAGCAAAGAATCAGCAATGCTGGAAGAGACAGGCTTGCTGAGTTCATCCATAAGCCTTAAAACAAGGCTGATTTCACTTTGGATTGGAAAATCTACTTCTGCTCATTTCTGCCAGTTTGCGGCTCAGAGAGATACCCGTCCACCAGCTGCGGATTATCTGACTACCAATCTTACTATTTGAAAAACCACCTCCATGGCATGAAAGCAGCCTCAACCAAATCTATTAATAATTAACTGGCTATGTTCCTGATATGTTACAACCTCGATAAACTATTTTGCAGTTTGTAAATAAGAAAAAAGACAAATCACCACATTTGCTTTTTTTTTTTTCACAGAAGTTTGCCCTAAATCAGAATCCTATCCATTTCTGTCAAAATCACAGCTTAGTTTAACTTAAATGCTTCATTCACCTTCCTGAAAAGCAGCCAAAGCCCCATATAAGGAGAGTTGGTAAAAGACTCTGAAGTGCTCAACTTTCAATGAGTTTTAGGTCCGAGACACCCATCAGCTTACTGTTTATCAGCTGAAAATCTGTGTGCAAACTTTTAAGAGGTTAAGCTAAGCTACTTCCTGCAATTTAGAGCATGTCTACAAATAGATATTGCAGCTCAGCTCACAAAGCATGACTTGATTGTTCCTTAGGTTCCAACATTTATGAACTGAAAATTTCCAGTATTGAAGTTGGAATTAAATTGCCAAATCATTTGGGGATCTTAGAACTTTCTTTCTAAATGATCTGTTTCTGAAGAACAAAAAACTTATGACTTGTGTTTGTAAAATGAAAAATGGAAGGAAGTGTTTAAATATACAAAAAGAATAACGCACATTTCACATGTGTGTTTTATGGTCTCCATTAGGTACCACAGGATGAATGGGGAGGATACCCAGCTGGTGGGAAAGACGAAGAGATCCCCTGCAGAAGAATGAGAAGTGGGAGCTATATTAAGGCAATGGGAGATGAAGAAAGTGGCGACTCTGATACTAGCCCCAAGACATCACCAAAATTAACAGTTCGACCAGAGTCGTTATTAAAATCCATTGGTCAAAGACCACTGGGAGATCATCAAAAGTAAGTTTCACTATGCCATGTTATACACCATTCTGAAAGTTGCCATGACTTGGGTAATTTTTCTTTGTTTCTTATTGGTGGTGGTCAGTATCCATGAGAAAATATGATACCGTAGTTAAAAAGCTAACTTCTGTGTCTTCGTTTTAAATTAACTACAGTTTCTTGTGATTACTGGATGAAAAACTGCCATCATCTTCCATCCATGTAACAAACCTGCTACTTCAGACGGAGTTTGTTATATTTACTAAAGGAAATATATCCATATTTTTATCAAAAGTTTAAAATTCTGAATATTTCTTCTCTAGAAGGATTGTTCTATATTATAATTCTTTGTTATTTTATTGCTTTCTCTGAAATAGAAAATACAGTCTATTCTATACTAGGCATAATAACAAATACATAATTTTATCATATATTTGACATGTTACACCTTTTTTATTGGTACAATGCTTTATGTATCAGCTATACTGTATCATACTCATTTAAACACAGTGTGGAGGTTGTTGTTTGACTGGTTTTTTTTTCATTCATACTACATACAATATGGCCTATTAAATAACTAAAGCAAAATCTGAAATGATAGGAAAATATGTAGTTATATAAGTTTTCCAGTAGATCTTTATTTTTCTCTCCTTTTTACCCTTTCAATATATCATTTTATAACTAAAGTGTAGGTGTATTTCTGAAGACAGTTTCAAAGTGGTAGCCTGATTTCAAATCTGCAGCTTCTATTAATGTGACGGGGTGTTTCTCACAGCTTAGAAAATTGATCTTTTTTGCCTGGGAGAAATACATAAAATGAAGAAATTAAGAGTGAAACCTTTGATCAAAGGTTGCTTATTGTCCTGTAGGTAATACCCTGTATAGTATACCATAGTGACTCACCTTTCCATAAAATAAAATAAAACAAAACAAAAACCTTAGGCAAAAATCCTTTTGGCTTAATTAAATTGAATTATTTAGCTTGCAATCTGGAAGAAAACCACCAACTTTCACTATGACTGAAGAGAACAGTTTACAACTATATTGTTTTGTATAGCTTGCTTACGCATCTCTGTAGGCTCAATTCAGATGCAGAAACCAAGGTGTCTGTACCACAAGCTGCTGTAAGATTTCTGAGGTACCATGAAGAAAGGCTGGCAGGTCTCTACTTTCAATTGGCAACTAAAATCCAGGCAGGATACTTTATGGCATCTCAAAGGGTGCCAGAGACCTATGTTTAGGCAACTCAGCCAAATTTTGAATGTGAATCTGAAGGATTTCCTAGAATATTAGTTCCAACAATGAAAACATGGCCTATAACATAAGTATTGCTGGCAGGCCTGTACCTGGCTGATTTCCAAAGATGAAAAGATGAGCTCTTAATGACAGTGGTTGGAAGGAACATTTGAATTTTTAATATCCTCAGTCATTGTATCTGGGCTGAATTTCGGGTTTGAGGTACACTAGCTACGTCGACTGGTTCAGTCCGAATTCGAGAAAGTCCCCGGGAAACAAAAAAAGTGGTTAATTTTCAGCTTGCGAGTACGTGTCAGTGGGAGTAGAGGTCTTTCAAGGTGAGGATCCCGTAATTTCTCAGCCATGGTGGAGACGTACGTTGTGGATTCTTCAGTCATGGATTTTCTCGTAAATTGCTCTGAAACCTGTGGGTCCTGAAAAAGGGCAATTATCCTCGTGGGATAAGATGTGCTAAGAAAGAGTGATCTAACATCTGTGGCTTGTTAAGAGTGACACTTCTGAAGGCAATAGGGAAAGTGGAGATAGTCAACTTTCTCAGACTTCCACACATCAACCGTCTCTCTTCCTGCTGGTAAATTAAACATTTCCAGAACATAGACCTGAGTACAGAAACCTGACCATGTACACTGAGAAGGTTTTGGAGTGGTCCCTGGCAGACTTGTCACCTGGGACTATTAGCACTGTCCTGGCTGTGTTCTGGGCATTGGGGTAGGCCAGGAGTTACTCCCCGAAGGCAGTTTGGATGCAGTCTCCTGTTTTGGAGGGTATGTCATATCCACACTAGTACCACAAACTAAAATATTTTCTCAGAGACAGTTCTAACTTTCCAAATACTTAGACCAAATAAAACATATTCTGTTCTGTTCTTTGGTTTTGGCTATGGTCGAGCCTTCCCCAAGTGAAGGTAGATAACAGCACAAATTTTCCGGTGAGTGGCAGGTCTCAGTGCCTGCCCTAGACCCTCACAGGGGGTGAACAGATCCAGACAGCATCTCAACCTACGTATTCAAACAAAGAATATGTTTCAAGAAAAAAGTCTGTCTGATCTGTTAAATCCTGAAGGCAGGTGGTTACTAGCAGGTCAATACCACATGGTGTGTCTTCTGTCAGTTCTCCATGTATGGCAAATACACTGCTCAAAGTATAATTGATTTTAACCTGGGTGCAATGCTGATGCAATATACTGGGGTCGACAGCTGTGCCTGTTCATGGTCCCAAAGGATTTCATGGCATAGTTACCACTAACTGCAGTCGGAAAAGGAGGAAGCTTTTTGTAATACTGTGAAATATTATTAGGGGCTCTGTTGAGAATTTGTTGCAAACACAGCACTAGGAATAATTGAGCAGCGAGGCTGCTGCTGACAGATACCTTTTAAATCCTCGTCTTTTCCCTTAAACTGAGGGGCAGCACCTTGAATCTGCCTGCCTAACATACGCGTTTTTTTCCAGTGAACTTCAGGCAGAAATGCAACAACTATTCTGGTTGTTGTATGTCTGTCTTGCAAAAATCTGCAAATTTCAGCAGTCCTTAAGCAGAGAGGAAGTTTCTTGTCTCACAGGAATACAAAGTGCTGATCCTAAAACTGGGTTTTCACCACAAGCCATCTCCTGCCAGTACGTCTCTGTCTCCTTGTCACTGCGGTTACCTTTTATGTCTGGCAGATTTCTATGGAGGATGTAGCAAGGGATGATGGCTATGGAGCCTTCCTTCCTCCTCCGGCACGGCTCAGTAACGGCCGGTGCATGCGGAATACCCTTTGTGCTGCTGGTCACGCTGCTGAGCCAGAAGCCAAGGTTTTGAACAGCATTCCTACATGTATAGCAGAGCCGAATAGCATTTCTGGCATGTATTATGAGAAATTACGTAATTCAAGATGTCAGCTGCGTTAGCTGGCTTTTTAGCTTGATTGCAAGGATGGAGGGAGCTAATGCACAGAAATAAAATGGGGCTTATACTCTCTCAGTCCTCTGCTTGGGTGGACAGGATAGCTCAGAACTAGGATCTGACAGAGCACCAGTAACCCCATAATAAAACCTGAATATTGATACTTTTGGCAGTATAAAAACATGCATTGGCTGCAAAATGTATGTAGATGGGTTTCATAAGAATAAGCCTCTGTCACTACCCTGAATAGGATAAAATGAAAATTAGAAAAGCCTTCACTTAACCTTCAACAAACCTTTGACATGTGTGCATGTTTCTTCTCTGAGTTTTTTCAGGCATCTTTGCAAGGAGTTTTTTCCCATTTAAATTCTGTTTCTACTTTGGCAAAAGTAAGCCCCTATTTTGTTGGGTTTTGTTGCTCAAAGATTCGGCAAATTGAACATTAAAAATTCATAAACAATAAAAATGCATATTTCTATCTGAATAAATAGTTTTATTTAACAGCATACAAATAGGTAAATGTAACTGATTTAACACAAGCGTTAAAATTCTGAAATCATTTCTTTTAAGTTACTCTTGGACAGGAGTATATTTTACTCCAAGTGGGAATAAAGAAGCGGTGTGGGGTCTGACCACTGCTGTTTTACGCAGATGGTAGAAGCAGGGCCTATGCCCGACCACTGCCATCTGATCACCACCTCTGTCAAATGGCTAGCACAGCCAGCATGATCCCCAGCCCGCCTTCAGCCTAGGCCACCTGGCTCCCTTCTCGGTAGTGCCCAGGTGTGTTTCAGGGACTAACCCTGCTGGATGCAGCCACCCTCTCTGTAGGATAAAAAAGTTTAACCCTGCAGGTCAGCTGGCTGAAGGGGCAGGTAATGGACCTAGCTTATTTTCGAATATAGCTATAGCCTTTGCTGGATTTTTCAAAAATTAAATGTGCCTAAATATCTAGATTACTCACTGAAGATAAATGCATTTCAATTCTTTCTTTGTGAGTGCTGTTTCAAAAGACTGAATGGTATGTTGCACTACTTAGTCCTATAACATTAAGTCGAAGGCCAGTGTAATTTATTATTATTATCAAATTGCATTTGAGTGAAATATAATGCAATAAGGCTTGCTGTGGTGGAGACAGGACACATACTTGAATCTGCTTTCTTTCCAACTTTTTTCTTTCTTGGAATGGTGCCAGCAATCCCATTTATTGTGGAAATTATTTTGACTCCCAGCAGTCCCAGAAGAAAAAAATACTATAATTTGTTATTATTTTTTTATTTCACATTATGATTAGACATACAAAATCTTTCGGATGTCAGTTGTGGTATCCTATGAACAAATATAGGTCTTCTGGAGGTGAAATGCAAGCCCTTTCAATTCAGTCCATTGTTTCCTGCCATGTTGTGATGCCACTGGGGATGGAGTTAAACTGTGTTGGAAGGTGGTTGGCAGAAGGTAGCTTGTAGAAGGTAGGTATCGTGCTTCTAGGTATTTTCATTACAGTAAAGGTCAAAACAACTGAACAGTTTATGGAACTGGTAGCTGAAACACAGGGAATGTTTGTCCTAAATAAGTTTTGTGCAATCCTGGAAGAGAGACTGGCCCGCGTGATTTGTAAGGGTATCCTTCCAACCTTGTAAATGTCATTTCTCTGTATTTGTGACAAAAACAAGCGAAGCTGAGAGGTGGAAGCATCAGAGACACTGGGATCCAGAAATGGAAGCTGAAAAGAAAACAAGAATTTTGGACTATGTGAAGGAAAAACAATTCTATGACTGAAGATAATGTTCCGGTTATTTGATGTTTCTCATTTTCAGGAAAAGAGTACTTAATATACCGATTATGTAAATGAACAGGATAGCACTGTAGAAATAGCAAGTGCCATTTTCAGTATCTCCTTTTTGAACTGTTGCAAAAGACTCTGAAAACTGTCTAACCATTTAGTCAAAAGGGATAACAATAGCATTCAGCCCAAAGTTAACACACTCTATTTGAAGATCATACTGCTCTCACTCACGCAAATGAATAGTCGTGCGGTGCTGAAGTTTTCCATTATGCTCTGAGGTGACTCATGGGAAACTAGATGCTGCAAACATGAGGATGAAATAGGTTAAGCTACAATAAAATACAGTCAGTGATAGCGATGTGTACTTTTGTTCTGTGATCCTCTAATGGCAGACCTTACTGTGGCAGCTAGTAGTCCAGATACCTTAAGCTGACAGGGGAGCAGACAGAAAGGCCTGTGAGCAGACAGGTAGTAGACAAAAATGTAGGGTTTCAATGAGGAAGGAAATCTGCCATAGCACAGGTTATTTGGTGGACTGCCACAGTATAGTACCAGCGGTGCTTTAATTTGTCTTGCTGTATTCTCCGTCTAAACTTCTGCCAGGTGTTGGCCTCTCTATGGAAGTGAGCGTTTCAACCTCCGAGTCATGTTCACAGAGAACACAGTCATGCCCCCCTCAAATGTTTAACACCTTTGCCTTGGATGTTATTAAAGCCCACAGTGCACTTGAAGAGCACAATGTGTGCTTATATTTCAGCCACTCTACTTCACAGTCTGCTATTTCAGCCACTCTACTTCACAGTCTGCTATTTCAATGCAAAACCACTTTTTTCAGTAGTTTAAGCTAATATGCCTGAGCGTGACCTGAAATGGCTGCGATGCAACTGGTTTTTGGGCTTATGGTAAACCAGATCAAAGCAGTGATCTGAATTAAAAATAACCTTTCCCTGCCCTTCCCCTTTTCAGAGTGAGAGATTGCATCTCTCTGTGGCCATACTAACTTATGCTGACTTGAAGAATATCTGGACTATGACCCGAGGCATGTCCACATGTTCTGTTCTCCAGACTCTATTACAGCAACGAAAACGTTGCCAAAGCACTCAGCAAGGGGGTTAAACTCCAATGAGATCTGACAGCACTTAACTGCCAGAGCCCTTGGCTCAGCAGAAATAATGAAATAGCACAGGCTCCTCTAAGACATGTGGGAAATTGCCATTAAAAAAAAGATTCCTACCATTTGTAACCATTTGTGCTAACCATAGCACGCTTACAGCATGAGAAAGTGAAAACCAAATGGGAAGTTTGGAAGCGCTGCATGAGACCAAACCTCTGTCTTTCCATGCATGTTTGCTCATGACAGTGCCAACACCGTATCATTTAGTGATGGACAAATTTGTGGGTATTTCTTCTAGACAAATACCACTTGCTAAGTGAACAGAGAGAAGTCTTGATATCGCAGGCTGTAGGTAAGTGTGCACATGGGGAGGGAGGAGTGGTTGTGCTGCAAAAGTGTCACAGATTGAGAGTTTAAGCACAGCTTCCTTGCTAAAGAAATTAATGTCCTATTTCAATGCCATCCACTGCTGCACACCAGCGATGCAAGCCTTTTTTAATTTTTAAAAGTGAACTTCAATTTACCATTAACTCTTCTTCTGCATTTTGAATTAGGTATGGTTTTGAAGCCATTCCTGAGAAATGTTTTCAATAGAAGAGATAGGAAAAGTCATGAGAAAAGTAACCCTCGTCTTTTGTATGCTTTTTATTTATCTTTGTTTTTTCCTCAATCTTCTGACTCTAAAAAGCCTCATTACACACTTCATTAGTAGCTTTCTGAGGCCCTATAGTGTAGTAGCATCTACTCAGAGTCTCTGAGGGGTGAAATTGGAGATTTACTGAGGAGAGTTTGAGGGCTAATTACAAAGCCTTATCAACTAATAATGCAATCAGTGGGCCACTGGCACAGTGATAGTGTTCTCTGCTGCAGTCAATAAGATCTGGGTTAGATTAGTCCACAGGGTTAAGAGGGAATGCTGATGAAGGGCAGCTAGTCATCTCGCTGCCTCTTTTACAGGGTCAGAAGACGGTCCACGTGCTTTCTTCCGTTGCAGAATAATAGGAAATGCTCTTAAGCAGTGTTAGGCACCTTGTTCTCTTAGAAGTAGCATAGTGTGAAACCTGGGGAGTAATTGAGCCCAGATCTCCTGCCTCATTGTAGCGAATACCGGCTTGGTGTTGTAGGGCTCAAACATATTACCCTGGATTAGGGATGGAAAGGGGATCCTAAGGCTCCGAACAGAGTGCAGAGTCTTCACGGGAATAAAACAGGCTTTTGTCAGAAACGTGCGATTATGTGATGGATTGCGGTGAAAATGCAGTAAGATTCAGGCCAGTCTCACAAGCACAAATACTGAGATCCAAGAGAAAATATGTTTCTGGTGCCTATTCATCCCTGCCTTTGACAATTATGTTAGTTTTACCTTTCATTTGAAAAGGATCGAGAGCTGATTTTCTCATTTTTTTAGTTTTTAATAAAAACTAAATGAGACTATAAAGTATATGTGTAGAAACACTTCTTTAGGCAAGGATTTGATAGTTAAGGTGCTTTTGGTTAAAAAGCAGAAATCATGTATAAATTTCCATTTCTCCCAATTCAACTCTATTTTTTCCCCAGAAATTACATAATCTCTTTAATGTCTTCAACTTCAGCATGAGAAGTTCACTTACTTGCTTAAGACCTATTGGCTTTAATGGACTTACATGTATGTTTAAATTAAGCTCATGCTTAGATGCTTTACTGAACCCTGATGGTCTGCAGCCTACATTTGTTCTGCCTAATTATGATTTTTTTGCATGGGTGCATGTATATGTACCAAAGGCAAATAAAGGAATAAAAAAAGTGACATAGCTTCCTGAAGAAAATGATGACTATTTCAATTCCATAAAGGGATTTAGGAACATACATCCAATATTTGAATTCTGCTTAAATCCTCAGATCCATTTACTGAACAGCTACATGATGCTTTAAATGCCTCTAAGTTTTTGCCGTAACATCTGCCTGAGTTTTGTTGTTGCTGACCAGTTCACTGCCTACTCTCCAGGGCAAGCTCAAAATAGGATGTTGGAACAAGACTTTTAGAATTAGCTATATTTGCACATCTGTCACCTCTTACAAACTATAGCTCTGAGTTTAGATCTCCCACATGAGACTTTTTGTATTACATGCACATTCTGCATGATCTGGGGTACAGGCTTGATTGAGCCTACCTCCTCTGTATCTTTGCAAGGAGTGATCAAACCACCAGACAGTTTAACTATTCCAGGTGATTTCCTCTCATTCTCTTCTGATTCATGTTGCACAAAATCCCTAAATACTTACTGATGAGAAAGGTTCTCTCCTATCAGTGATTAGTAGGCATTTCATAAGAATGGAAACAGCAGTCTCCACCTCTTTCCTAACATATTCCTGTAATAAATCAAATGTTCAATATCTTTCCGGTACCTCTTTAAAAAAAAGGTGATGGGTCAACAATGAAAAATACAGGCATCTTAAAAATTTAGTTTGGCCCAAATTCTCATATCTATCACTGATCAAACAGAAGCTTCAGTCTGGCAAAGATTGGAAAATAAATTCTTCACTACAGATAAATTCGCCAGATTTATGTGTACTTTCAGTTTTTTCAAAGAACCAGACCAACTGTGCTATTCTGAAGGGAGAATCAGACTTAATGTCTCTACTCTGAGTTCTCCAATGGGCTGCACGCAGGCACATCTGTGCCCCTTTGCAGAGCTCTATTGCCTTCAGCAGGGATCCACAGAGACACAGTATGACTTGCAGCTGCTGCACAATGGCACTGCTAGCTAAGCTTAATCATTAGATTCTGGTCGATGAGTTATTTCATGTACCTACAAAGACATAGTTAAGGTAGATCCAGATAGAGAAATGAATATCCATTGAAATGCAAATCTCTCAATAAAATAGGGTTTGATAACTTATGCTACCTTGCTAATCCTAATGCACCTCCCTTTTAGGTACCCGAGATGAATTCTTTTACAATTTTTATCTTTTTGTCCCAGAATGATACTTCTGAATTGCATATACTGATTTAAACAGAAGTGATTGTACCTTCTTTAATGTTCCCATTCATTCTCAGATTTTAGGACAAATGCAGGCATGATCATGAAAATAAAATGTATGATTTTAGACTATTACAATTCCAAAAATTAATTTGATGGAAAATGGACTTTCTTTATATCTGATGCTTCCTTAATAAACCTGATAGACCCATTCAGAGTCAGAAGGTGACTGTCTTGCTGCAACTTTTAGAGGCCTAGGAAGATTTTAATTCACTTTTTGACCCAGGGTGCACTGGTGGCTGAACATTTGACAGAGAACAGGTACTCTGGGGTACTATTTTGAATGTGAGTAGATCAAGGAATGACCTTGGCAATTGTATGACATTTGCTGCATTGTTGGCATCATGTTCATACTTTTTTAAGCAAAGGTATTAGTTTTATGACAAAGTATACAATATCAATCACTTAGTAGAAAATAAAATACAGACAAAAAAAAAAGCAGCAGTGTGACAGACATCCCTTTCTCAGGAGTCATACACCCCATGTTCCCACTAGGGTTGTCTTGACTGTCAAGTACTGCTGCTTGGGAATCTGAAATTGTAGGGAGAAGTTAGGGAGTTTCTTTGTTTTGTTTTGACCATGGCTTAGCTGTAAGCTGTAAAACCATGTCAGCCTCTAAATGTCACATTTCAAGGTGTCCTAAAAGTGAAACCTTATTGTTTCACTGTAATACATACCTTTTCACCAAATGACAAAAAGATTTGTCTTCTGCAAAAGATGCAATGGTTGCATGTGTCATGGTACAGTACTGCATGTTGTAATTCTAGCTTACAGTGATACTCGTCATACACCAATGACAAAACGCTTCAGGAAACACACAACAAACTGTCCTGTGCGTTCATCAGCGTCTGAACTCAGTGATGACAAAGCATGGGCTGAGTGCTGTGCAAAGTGGTAGACTTCAAGGGAGTGGTGCAAGGTGCCGTGGTACAGACCACAGCGGGACTGACTGAAATCCCCCAGCACTATATGCTGAAGTCTTTGGACTGCTTCAGGCACTATCCATGGTCATATAAACTTTCCAAAAGTTAAATAAAACAATGGAATGCAGGAAAAAAAACCCCACAGCACAACTTCCCTGGGCAACCTGTTCCAGTGCCTCANCATTGCTGGCTCATGTTGAGTTTCTCATCTACCAACCCTCCCACGTCTCTCTCCCCAGGGCTGCTCTCGATCCACTCTCTGCCCAGCCTGTATTTGTGCATGGGATTGCCCTGACCCATGTGCAGGACCTTGCACTTGGCCTTGTTGAACTTCATGAGGTTTGCACAGACCCACCTCTCAAGCCTGTCCAGGTCCCTCTGGATGGCATCCCTTCCCTCCAGCGTGTCAACCACTCCACACAGCTTGGTGTCGTTGGCAAACTTGCTGACGGTGCACTCAGTCCCTACATCCATGTCGCCAGCAAAGATGTTAAATAGTACCGGTCCCAGTACCAACCCCTGAGGAACACCACTTGTCACTGCATGCCACTTGGACATTGACCCATTGAGCGCAACTCTTTGAGTGTGGCCATCCAGCCAATTCCTTATCCACCAAGTGGTCCATCCATCAAATCCACGTCTCTCCAATTTAGAGACCAGGATATCATGTGGGACAGTGTCAAATGCCTTGCAAAAGTCCAGCTAGATGACGTTGGTTGTTCTCCCCTTACCCACCAATGCTGTAACCTTGTCATAGAAGGCCACCAAGTTTGTCAGGCACGATTTACCCTTAGTGAAGCCACGTTGGCTGCCACCAATCACCTCCTTTTTAGCACATCTTGTTGCTTGTAGGGTTAAAGTAACAGGTATTTTCCAGCAGTTATTTTCCCCCATTCTGCTCTTAAATTTCATTCTTGGTGAGTTGTGAAGAAGAACAGTTAGTTTGTACAAGAAGTGTGTGCTTTTGTGAATGCCAGTGTCCCCAGTGAGGGAGCAGGATTAGATGGCTGTAGCAGGGGTTAGCTGGACTCTGCTGACGGATAGGGGTGTTAAGGGTACTTTTGAAATCTGCAGAGGACAGAAGTAGGATAAGTGGCCCAATGCTGGCTTCTGTGATGGTGTTTAGGAAGTTCTTGAGCAGGACAACGGTGAGCTGGGAATTAAGACGATTCAGGGAGCAGTAAGGATTAGGATCTGGGTTGGTCAAGAATGAAGGAGAGCTGTACTTTGGGATTTTGGTAAATGCAAGTTCTGGGGATGGAGGAAGGGGCAGCTTTCAGATAGGAGCATCAGGGAATATGAGATTTGGATACAGAGGCCTGAGTTTTTGCAGACTAGAGGAATGCAAGAAAAAGGAGGCTGTGACGCAAGACTCTTAGAAACTGCTAAGCAGGAACTGGTTTTTGGACTGCTGCCTCTTCCCTTATTATTTATCTAATTTTTGCTGTTGGAATATGCAGCCTAACCTCTTTCCCATTCACCCTGTATGAGGGTGACACACTTTCCCAGATATGCTATCAGATATACTGTCCCAGATAAGCATGCCATGCTATAGCTCACTTTATGTGGTTATAGGACAATATTTTGTCCTCCTTCTATACACTCAGGCAATCTGCTGAGCACTGAAAGTGCTGTAGCTATCTTCACTGTGAGTCCTAAAGCTTCACTTTTAGAGTAGACATTCTCAAGAGCTGCAAGGTCATTACATGGGACTGCCTTATCCCAAAATTTTCTGTAGGCTTTGAGTCTTGCTTGCAGTTAAGATACTTCTCATTAAATTTAAGACCTCTTCCTAGCCGTTCTGAACTTTCTCTGAAGCCAGTGGAAAAGGGAAAGCAGCCCTTGAGGGCAAAAAACTTTTAAAGCAGGATCCATTCTTAAGATCTTGTCTCTTTGGAAAAGCAAATGGAAAGACAACTGACATACCAATTTAATTTTTCCTATTAGTCTCGTTCTCTTCCTCCTTTTCCATAGTACCAAACTTCAGAGTCACCTCCTTGATGTTAACGTGTGTATTTGTTTTGTTTTACGGTCCTGGAGATGAACCGTCAAACCATGTCCTGTGCTCATGCTTCTCTTGCCCTTCCTCGGTAATCAGCTAAGGTATAAGATCATCTGCTACAGAGCATAAGAGAAAATTACTTTCTTTTATCAAAGTGATAGAGCTGTGTTGTTTGGGAAATGAAGGTCAAGAATTTTGTTCCTAAGCTTATAGATAGAGTGGATGTCGTTAAAAAGCCAGCATTTACCAATGTCACATGTGGTGTGTGTTTTGTAGCGTTGTTGACAAGCATGGAAGTTCCTTGAGCAACAGATAATGGCATTTGAGAGCGACTTCCCCACGTAACTTTTGGATCTATGGCGTCTTGGTCTGGATCATGTCTATAGCAAGGTCATAATTTTTGCCATGCATTGACACATTTATCCTAGAAGATAACTTTGAGTGTATATCTTAGAAATGAAAACTAATAATTTCTTTTTATCAGAAAAATTTCAAAGTGTTAATCAAATGGATGTGAAATTGCTTTTACAGCCTAATATATGTAACATTTATTTTGCTACAGTCCTATGAATCAATTGCTCTCCTCTGATAAATTAAAAATTATTTAACTATCAGGTAATGTCCAAACTCATCCATCCGAATTCAGCTGCTTAACAGTACCATGAAATACTGTGCTTCTTTCCCTAATAAATTATTGCTGTAGAAATTGTTGATTGTATTTAATGATAGCAATACCTCACAAGGAACCAGTATGCGCATAATGAAATACTAGGTTGTTGAGCATTACCTTAGCAAAGGAGAGAGTTATTAGGAGCCAGTTTAAATTAATTAATTTTAAGTAGTTTATAAAACAATTAATAATTTATAAATTAATTCTATTGCTTCTGTCTTTTCTTAATGTGGTCCATGTTTTAAAGAAGAAACTTCAAATGGCTCTTTCACAAACTGTCTCTGAACTCAGGATCCCCGACTTTGCCACCTGATGACAAGCAGAAGGTCCACAGAGGTCTCATCTAACTGTTTCGAAAAATACTAAATTAACAATACCAGGCAGATTTAGTAAAGCATGTGCAAAGAATCAGAATGACACAAAACAGGTGACAGTCATCAGCCTGCTGCCTATAGAGGAAAGGCGGTTTAGTTACATCCAGCAACTAAATATAGATAGGGAAGGTCTACACCACTTTGCCTAATCTATTGTATTTCTCTTCATACCTATGGGAACAAAAAAATGCTGCTACAGTTGTTTTCATCATCTAAAACCAAATTAGACCCACTATCAGGCAGCTATCATAATCTGCAAATCACTTTGTAATGACTTAATTAACCTCTGATCACGTGCCTGCATCAGTCTCATACATTTTCATTTTGGTTTTAGCAGTTATAGCATAGTTTCTACATAGTTTACCTCTGCTGTGAGGTTACAGAGGTATTCCATAGAAGGCACTGAATAAAGACACCAAGAAAAACATGTTTTTTCTCCAGGGAAATTTCTTAAGAATGCAGAAAAATGCTTGCCTTGCACCAAGATAAAAACAAAACCTGTCCTTTTTTACTGAAGAAGGTGGCGGCAGCCTGTCTTAGAGGAGCAGATAGCCCAGCCATTGGCAGATGCACTGAGGAGGCAAGGCTACGTCTATGTTGACCCTGAGATGGCCAAGTCAGGAAGAACACATGGAAGTGCTTGAGAACAGATCTCCCAAGTAAAAGGTCAGGAGGGTCTACAAATCCCATCTGCTCTTGCAGCTGGTGATGTGAGGGCAACCTGGGTCGCCACAGGTCCCACATCAGAGCACATGGCCACACAGGGAGATGGAGCTCAACACTATTTTCTGCTCTCGTCAGAGCCATGATAAAAGGTCTGAGATTCCTCCCCGAGTGTTTCTTGGGGATTGCATCCACCCCAAACTCAGGTTGTGTCCATGTAGTGAGGAAGGCTGAGTCCTTCCTCAAGCAGCCTATGGTTGTGCTCAATGTTCGATAAATATAGTCAGAGAAACAAGGTCCGGGTTTGTACCTCATTTTGCACCAGGAGTTGAACCTGTGGCTTTCTCATTCACTGAGTGGTCTGGTCCTTCCAGAGAGGAAGCTTTCCCCTTTCCAGGCAAATTCCCCGCAGCCCGGGCATGTGTCACAATCACTGCTGGGCTGAGTAACTCTACCTGTTCAGCTTGAAATAACTCTGTTGCCAGTATTGACAGATGTTCAACTGGCACAAATCTATTGTTCCCAGAAACTGTGTTTTTGTTAAAGCTATCCTTAGGGAATAAATATAAAAACTGCCTATTTACCACACAAAACCCAACATTTTCTGAAATATTAATTAATTTATGCACTGATGTCTAGGGATGAGTGTCACAGGACTTCTAAAATCTGATTTTCAGAGGTTCTGAGAACTCTAGTAAACCTTGTTTGCAACTGTCATTTTTTAAAATTTTGTATCCAAAGCAAAGTATTGTTCTTTTCTTAGGCTTATTTATTTTCCTGGAATGATAGATAATCAATATATTTAACATAAAACATGAAGACTAACATACCCTTGTAGTGAAAGCATACTGAAGGGGGCTCAGTGTGGTGTTAATGTCCCAGTCCTCCAAACTGGGAGATGCGTGGCAAGCAAAGCACTTCTAGAGCTTCATGCAGTTGTTCTGAGTACCTTATTAATCTATTTCTTTAGCTGAACATGGGATATTTTGATCTTTTGTAAAAATATATCAATCCTTTGAAGATAAAAGGTCTCGATGCCTAACACCCTGATGAAAACTGGATGACAAGTAGAAGATTTTATCTATAAGGAAAGATTTTTAGGGTTGGGTTTTTTTTGTGCTTTAGCTCTGGTTTTTGTTCCTGTTGACCTAGGCATTCTCTTTTAGTAAAATTCAACATTAATAGCCAGGAGGATTGATGATGTTTTAATACAGCAAAGACTTAAAATTTTATATCATCTAGGTAGCAGAACTGCAGGCAGATTCTCTGCTTGTGCTAAGGCGTTTGACTACAACATATCTATGATGCTTTATATAGAGAGAGATTTGGACCCTGGGGAATGGATTTGTGAGTCTCATACAAATTACTGTCTTTAGTGTCCTAATTGATTCCATCTGTAGTTTTACACCGTTTCCTTTTTTCTTCCTCTTTCCTTTGTAGTCAGAGCTACCTTCAAACTGCAAGTGACGTGCCTGGGGGTCACAACCTGGATCCCTCTGCAAACTACAATTCCCCAAAGTTTCGCTCAAGAAATCAGAGCTATATGAGAGCAGTGAGCACGCTCAGTCAGGCCAGCTGTGTTAGTCAGGTGGGAAATTCTTGTTATAACTTTTCTTATAGGTTAATCACAGATGCCAGAGTTGTTACTAGTGGATGATTTTAGTTTGTGGTTTGTTTTTTTTTTAAATTAATATCAAACTGAGGATGTGAATTGTCAAAGTAATTCAGTTCTAAGGAATGTAACCCTTATTCAAAATGTCAAGAAAAATACTGAATGATAGAAGCAAAGGGACACTATCATGCATAATATTTTCCAATTATTTTTCATTAAAAATCTAAATAATTATATTTTCATTTTCAGTCTATATTGAATACTTACATGTTAAGAAGATTCAGACTGAGCATAGGGGACACACTCCTACAATACGCACCCTCTGAAAATATCTACTCTGATTTCAGTAAATGTGGGTTGCCAGATTACGGTATAGATTGAAATAATTATGCTCCAAAGGAGCAGTGATTCATCTCTAAACTCAATCCCTCACTCTTCTTGGGTGAAAGAATAAGTCCCATCAATTATTCTATGTATGGGGACTTCTGAAAGAGACATTTTTCCACCCTACTGGTTTTATGTTGGTTAGGTAGTACTACTTCATGTTGAAGTGAGATCTGAATCAGGCCTGAAGTGCAAGCAGCCTTATGAAGTATGTGCATGTTCTGTTTAGCAGAGGACTTTACATAAAATTTCCAATGTTTCTAGTGTTTATTGGTCCTGACATTTCTTCACTGTGTTGCTTCATGACAGGTGGGCCCTGCCCTTTTCTCAGATGTGTCTTACCTGATTTTTCTTTGACCATTTAGTGAGGCACCCAAGGGTATAGCAGCTAATTATACACAATGGTTATGCTAAAAAAAAATCTTTTTAAAGCAATTTTATGTTCACTCACATTCAATTTCTATTGCATGGCTATTCAGGCCTGGATTCAACTCATCTAACTTGAGGCTTTTTAACTGAGGCAACAACTAAAGCTTCCTCTGTAGTTAATGGAGTGAAAGAGTTTCTCCCACGTGGGCTGAGAGCCCTCTGGAAATGCTTGTCAATCTCCACTGACTGTAGAGAGTCGGGAGGGACTAACTAGTTGCCTGACTAATGCCCTTCAGTCAAATTCCTTAATTTATGTGGGATAAATCTAAGTATAATGTTGCATAGCACACATCAGAATTAGAAACAGACAGTCAGTCATTTTCCAAACCTTGCATTACTATTCATCGCTCCCTTGTGAAACCTGTCCCCATCATTCTCGTGCCTTGGTTTGGCATTACCCTGGTTTAGTTATTTTCTATTTCTATTACACTCTGCTTTACAGAAAGTTTCACAAGAATTAGATCCTGTATTCAAAGCAAGTGCAATGTTTGCTGTCACCTGACAATGCTGTAATACAGAACTATTCTAACATCTTCTGCCTCTTTGACCATGTCTGTGCATGGAAATGTTCACTGAGCTGGCCATAATGACTAAGTGGTTTCAGCAGGGGTTAAAATTCTTCATTCCAATGTGCATTACCTGGAAAGATGTCCACAATAGATTTCATTTGCAGGTAGATCGCTCAATTGGCCAGATTAACTAAACCTGCTGGATATAGTTCCTTACTTTCTTTTTCAGTCTTCACTAACATACGTAATTTTGTGTCACAGAATCACAGGGGTTGGAAGGGACCTCTGGAGATCATCTAGTCCAAACCCCCTGCCAGAGCAGGGTCACCTACAGCAGGTTGCACAGGATGGCGTCCAGGCGGGTTTGGAATGTCTTCAGAGTCGGAGACTCCACCACCTCTCTGGGCAGCCTGTTCCAGTGCTCTGCCACACTCAAAGGAAAAAAGTTCCTCCTCATGTTTAGATGGAACTTCCTACATTCAAGTTTGTGCCCATTACCTCTTGTCCTATCACTGGGCACCACTGCAAAAAACACTGGTCTCATCCTCCCAGCACACTCCCTTTAAGTATTTGTAAGCATTGATGAGATCCCCTCTGAGCCTTCCCTTCTCCAGACTAAAAAGACCCAAGTCCCTCAGCCTTTCCTCATAAGAAAGATGTTCCAGCCCCCTCANTGCCACTTGTTACAGACCTCCAGCTAGACTCTGTGCCACTAATCACAACCCTCTGAGCTCTATCTGCCAGCCAGTTTTCAATCCACCCCACCGTCCATTCATCCAACCCACACTTCCTAAGCTTGCCTGTGAGTCAACCACATACTTCCTCACAGTCCAGCTGTTTCCAGAACAGTAATAAATGCATTTAATAGATACTACACTAAGTAAATGTATTAAAATAACAAGTTCTGAACCTTTGCTGTTTCCTATTCTTTTTCTATGACACCATCATCTTCTTGTCCCATCTACATAATAACAGTTTGTATGATTTGTGGTATTTTTAATGCCTTTTTTTTTTTGAGATCCTTCCTTTTTCACTCTTGACCAAGGGTAGGGTCAAGAAAGGTGCTGGGTTCCATGGTTTATATTTTTAAATTAAGTTTTAAAACTTCTGGTTTTCTATTGTCAATGTCCTTAGTTTGAAAGAAGTGGTTAGGTCTTAAAGTGTTTACGGACTACATTACCATAAATTTCCTGATCAATGATGTATGCAAAATATTTCAGAGTAAGATTTTTTTTTAATCTTTTTGAGATTGCATTAGTCTACTTAACTTTATTAGAAGCAAATTTTATGAAGGGTAATGTAATTCCTTTCAGGAGAGATTTAGTAGCCAAAATGTCTTACATGAAATTAAAATATCAGTTATTCATTATCATCAGAAGTTCCGTATGAAATTTCCATTTAGTTAATCAAAATCCTAAAACATTTGAAACATTTGCACTCACTCTGTTTCCATAATGAATTATGTATTAGGAAGAGTAATAATGAAAAATGCACTTAGCAGCCATATAGAAAAAGTAGTATCAACTGGATGTGCTGTTTAGTGGCGCTACAAATTTAACTTGGTATTTATACTGATTCTGATTTCTAGCACTCTCTTTTCAAAAAAAATGTTATCAGGAGAACATATCCAGAGGTCATGCATTTGTCCATCCAGTGTTAACTTCCTGTCTGATTTTGGATATATATACTTTTGAATTATTCAGGTACATTTACAGGTAGTTAGGGCTGACTTCAGAGAAACTGTTAAAAATGAGCTAGGTAGAATTTAGGCACTCATCTTCAAAACTGCATAACACATTCCCTACCGAGAGCTTCCCTAAGCCTGGCCAGCCTGCCTAAACCCCGTTTATCATGAAAGCAAGCTAAAAAGCTACAGTTTTGCATCATGCCCAACCGGCAGGGCAGGGTCAGCAGGTAGATGCTGGCTCCTGCCCAAGCCCTGCGGGGAGCTGGAGGGTGGTGCTGAAGTCCCCCAAGGGGCCAACCTGGTAGGTGATGCAGGTGGGCACATCTAGGGTGCTCTGACAGGCAGGGTTCCTTAGCACATCTGGTGGCAGAAGTATCGGACTTAAAATAACGGTGCTGAAGAAAAGGCAGCAGTAGTGACTGCATCTCATTTTCACATGGTAGTTGAATGGCTAACCCAGTTCACCAGGGAACAAATTTGGTTTGTAGAATCATAGAATCATAGAATTATGTAGTTTAGATAAGGCCTTTAAGATCATCTAGTCCAACCATTGACCCTACTCTACCAGGTCTGCCACTAAACCATGTCTCTAAGCACCACATCTACACAACTTTTAAACACATCTAGGGATGGTGACTCAACCACCTCCCTGGCCAGCTTGTTCCAATGTTTGGTAACTCTTTCAGTGAAAAATTTTTTCCTAATGTCCAGCCTAAACTTCCCCTGGCGTAACTGGAACCCATTTCCTCTTGTCCTGTCGCTAGTTACTTGGGAGAAGAGACCAGCTCCCACCTCACTACAACCTCCTTGCAGGTAGTTGTAGAGAGCAAGAAGGTCACCCCTCAACCTTTTCTTCTCCAGACTAAACAATCCCAATTCCTTCAGCCGCTCCTCATAAGACGTTCTCCAAACCCCTCACCAGCTTTGTTGCCCTTCTCTGGACACGCTCCAGCACCTCAATGTCCCTCCTATACTGTGGCGCCCAAAACTGAACATGGTTTAGGACCCTTTCCAGCTAAAGGTGGTCCAAGCATTACTTTCTCATCTGACCACTTTTCAGTCTATTTCAAACATGCTTCACTGGACAAACTCTAGATGCAATATTTCTCAAACCTTTCAGAAGCATCACCTCCTCTGAACTGACACATCTTCAAGTATGAGATACTTCCTTGAGCCCCTTTATAGTGAGAGGAAGATAACAACCTACCACACAGGCTAAATGTCCATATAAGTAGTAACTTTGCTGATAAGTGAGGAACCCAGGCAATCCACCCTCACCTTTTGAGGACTAGTATTAGTATAGCTGATTTCTGTTCTCCTATCCTGGCAGAACATGGATTTCTGTCAGCACAGTGATCTTGTTGGTTACCATAAAATCATGTGTTTACAATCCTCTGAATATGCCCAAAGATATTAAATGTAAAATTAATTGTATGGTGTGTGTGATGTACTTATTATATACATATAAACAACTGATGTAAGTTATAAAAATGTGAATGTGATCAGAAGGGATTACTACATTTTAACTATTTGCTAAAACAGTTCTTCATCAATGTACAGGTGTCCATTTGAGATGTTGAGGCCGTGATGATCACAAAAAAGCAAGTCAAAAATCAAATGCCTTGTTGTTGTTTATTCAGATGAGTGAAGCAGAGGTTAATGGGCAATTTGAATCGGTGTGTGAATCAGTGTTTAGTGAAGTTGAAGCTCAGGCAATGGATGCCCTTGACCTCCCTGGATGTTTCCGAACAAGAAGCCACAGTTACTTGCGTGCCATTCAGGCAGGCTATTCCCAAGATGATGAATGTATACCTGCGATGGCATCTTCCAACATCACCTCAACTATCAGGTCAACCACAGGTAAGCAAACCTACACTGACCCTTCCACTGTTCTGCATGTAAAAATATGTTGTCTTGCTTTGTAAAAGGATGTTTGACACTGGAAACAAGCTCCCTGTGTAGTGATAATGTTTGATACCGGTGTTCTTAGTTTTGTAATACTATACCGTTGTAGTTACAGCTTGGAATAAACTCCTTCTGGGGAGAATCCTGCAAACATGATATAATGGGCCTGGACTTTTGACCTCCATTTCCCATATATACAGTTATCCACGTGCAAATATAAAAATGCGAGTGCAAATGATATCATTAAGATACTGTTAGACATTTAGGTATTTTTATCTATCAGGTAATTGATCTTCTAAATTAAATCAGTTGCACTGATTTTAATTTAGGTCCTTAAAGTCCCGAAAGAAAAAGAGAAGCAAGATTTCAAATATTTGGTCTGAAGATTTACAGGCAATTAACTTAGCAGGGAATTAGTTACTTACTTTCAGAAAAGGTGTAACCAGTTGTATCAATACACTGAATCATAAATATTATGGCAAGCTTCACACACCCGCTATTACTCATCAGTAGCCATTAGCATTCATGGTTATACCATTCACTTTTAGGATCTTTTAACATTCTTCTGGCAACTTTATTTTCTCTTACTAGTTGCTTAGCAAAGATGATAGCTTTATCCATTTTAGAATATTAGTGTCTAGTATTAGTAGAGAAAAGATTGCACGGATGGTAGTTAAAGAATTAAAATGAAATCTATAACAAATACATATTCTTTGTTAAGTGATCCAAACTAACTTTTATGTTTCCAAATATGTTAATGTCATTTCCTAATTATGATATTGGCCTTGCCACATACTATTAAATTGCAGTGCAGGCTTCCTATCTACAAAAGGTAAAAATAGAGCTCAAAATGTATCATGCAAAAATACTTTATAAATTATTTGCTTGACACATCTGTTGTATAACAGAACAGTGGGAGCTTGGGAAGGAAGGAAGGAAGCTGAGTTTGAATAACATAAAATTGCATTCCAGAAGTAGCGTAAAATGTTATTTTATCTTAACCATAGTATTTTAATTGCTATATATAACTCTGTGTAAAACCAGAAGTTGTGGCTTACAGTGCCACCTCTAGGGATGTTTCTGTCCTTTGTTTAATAGAGATGCTATCATGATATGAAATGAGATTTTATTGCTACCCCAGAGACTAATTTTCATCTTTGTCATATAGTACTGTGTCATTATTATGAAGAAACCTTCCATGGCAAAAGACACAACTAAATATCTATTTTGGTACCTGACTCCAGATACTGAATTGGAATACTTTCAGAATTACTTTGGTTACCAAGTTGACTGGTTTTAACCTAAGCTGACTTGAGTTATATGCTAGATAAGACCAAAATTCTCACTGAAAGGAATTTATTTTATATTCTCTAGAGCAACAAAGCTGAATAATAGAACATGTTTGGAAAATAACCAGATCAGGCAGTAAATATGTTTGCATCCCAGTGTTTTCATACTTATGAAAAATGTTTTGCATTGATTAGCAGTCTGCTGGTTAAATACTGTGGTTTTGAAAACTTTAACCTTTGTTTCATGCATGGCTTCTCCCTGATCTTGGAAATGATTTATCGGATAGATTTTCTTGCCCAAATATGTAATCTTTCTGCTTTGTTGTGGTGAGGTGATATTGACATTGTGGAGAAAAAAGATGATCTGAGTGAGATATTTTCCTGAGCCAAAACTGTTTCCAAGCCTATGGACTGTATACAGTTCTGAGTGTGTTTCTGTATTTAAAATATTATCTCTGTGCCACTGAGCAAGTTTGTCCTCGACTTCTATGTAACATAAATACTCAAAATATTAATCTGATTTACAAGAAGAGTAAGGATTATGTGATTCACTATTAATTGAAAATTTCAGTTGCCAAACAAGTTCCCATTTTTAAAACCCTAGGGGTAACTCTTCCATATTTCTCTCTTCACTTTAGAGGAAGATGCTTCATTTCCTATCATTACTATAATTGAAAAAAAACCAAAACATCTCACTTCTCCAGCCCTCTCTGAAAATTGTAAAAGAAGCAGTTGCCTGAAATGTGAAAATGGTGTTGGCAGATATTTGACATTTATACAGGCTTCATTCAAATAAATGTCAGAAAGGTCGAAATTTCACATCAGCCTTCAGTTCCAATTCAGTCTTTTGAATTCTTAGGAAAATTACATTACATTAAGAAGTCCTTTTTTCTTCTGATGTAACAAACTCTTCTTCGCAAAGAAACTAAAGCAATTTCTTAGGAAATTAACAGCCATTGCAATTTAATTATTTCTTGAAATTTTAGTGATATAGGTCACGACTGCCTCTTATCACTGTTGTAAAGCAATTAAATCATAACACATGGGCTTAGGTAAAAATTAATTAATGTAACTAAAAATGTAAATCTAAAATAAAAAATGTAATATTTAATCTATGAATTCAATTACAAAAGTATGGAATATATATTTACAGCATACAGTTTCCTAAAATGTTCCTCGATGCATTAACAGTTTTCAGAAGGTAGGAAGGTTGCAACTATAATGAATATTATGTGGGTCATCATTAATGGACTCTGTTAACGGGGTTTTCTAATAGACGGAAAAAGAACTACCAGTAACTAGCTCTTCTTAAATGTATACAACTTTACAGAGAAAGCCCAATGGTTCATTGGTAGTATCTATGGTACTAATGAACACATAACCTTTGCACAGACCCACATAGTTTAATTATTTGTGGAACCAGGCTTCTCCACCTCCAGTAGAGACTGTGTGACAAGACATAGGGCACTACCTGTTGCCCCAGGTGTAAATGAATGAGACAAGTGACAATGCAGAGGAGACAGCCAGCATTGCTCGTACAGTCTAAGCTAGACCTGGACTCTGTGTGACCCCTGCTAAAACTCATATTTCATTATGATTAGGGCATTTCTAGCCATCCCGTTTCATTTTGTAAAGAGATAATGAACCCAGTACAAAATACTTCATGTTAAAAGCCCTGAATGACAGCGTGTGCTTTCTGACTCTGAACTGTATCCAGTTGCAGCTGTCAGATGCACAGCTGAGAAAATACAGCTCCAGCTGCTGCTGCCTCCCACCTTGTCCCTCCATCCCAGACAACATGTAATTTCCTGAATGGGAAGTCACAGAGCGCAGTAGTCATCCTAACTACTACTGCCGTACATCTTTGCTACTCTTGCAAGCAATGCTTCACTTTTCAGGAAGAGTTCATATAATCTGGGTCACTTTTCCAGGTCGTACCAGCTCGGTTCCCTATTGTATATCTGCACGTATGCTGCACCTATGCTGTCAGCTTGGAAGGCTCCTTCCCGGTACCATCTGGGTAGTATGGCAGAGTGCTGCGGGGAGGTACGCGAGCTACCAGAGGTATTGGAGCTGTGCCACCACCAGCTCGGTGCGTGGTGAGCCCTGGGAAACAGAGTGCAGTAGGCTGTGCCGCAGTAACACGCTATCCCACCTGCAGTACCTACGTTCTCTTACTGAAAAGTAATTCAGATACCCTGGTACAACACTGGATTGTGCTATGAAAACATAACCAACGAGCAGGTCTGGAAGATCTTAACCGCTCTCTGGTCATTTCCCCTTTGCCTGAGAAGGTCAACTTATTTTTGTTACATGTCCTATATGTGGAGACAGCCCTGTATATGACTTACTTCATATGTTACAGAGTATTTCAGAATGTTTCCTCACAGTTTTTCCTGCTGATGTTGTTTTGCTTTACTGTGAATGCAGAAATACTTACTGAGTTGCAATCATACTGGAGGTAGCAGTAGGATGGTCTGTTGTGAAGCAGAAAAATGGGTTAAAATCCCTCCTCTGAGGCAGAGAGCAATTTGGTATTTGCATCTTTGGCCATCCAGGATATCCTGAACACCAGGTTATTATGTATTCAGATGGGGGGGGGGGGAAATCANGGGGCATACTCAATTTCTCCTGATGGCATTATTATACCTTGTATAAAACACTTTCATCTTTACTGAGAGAGACACTGCCGCTCTAGCCCACTGCTCAGGACACTCACCCATCAGGTGGGATATCTGCTCAGTGAATATTGTTTCTATATGCAAATTGAAACAGCTAAAACAGAAAAGACTAAATATCCTATACGGAGGAGCTGAAGCACTCCAGTCAGAGATACAAAATCCTTCTCCAGCAACAAGCTCTAACTGAGTGGCCTCAGTTAAGTTCTTCAGCTTTTAGGCTGATGAATAAAAGGGAGCATCATCTTCAGTTTCTTAAAACTACTTCACATTTTCCTCTAACCCAAGTTATTTGGCTACAACTGTATTTTTTGATGAGTGGATTAATGAAAAAAAAAAGTAAAAATCCACCTAGCTATGGACTTCATCACAATGGGGATTGGGTCATGGGGCATAAAGGCATCCTGGATTTCTGTCCTATGTTAAGTGTCAGTCCAAGATCACTTTCCCACTTCCAGGGATTTCCAGCTGATCTTGAGAGAAACTTGGCATGAAGCCCTGCTGATTTCAGGGGATATAGTTACTAGCCTTAAGGGGCCAGTATACTGCATTACAATAACTTCACTTTTCTAGAATATGTAGCGTGATGCAAACCTGTCAGATCAGTTGTATGTGCACCTCCTTCTATCTAATTCATAGTAGGTAGTTCTGCTAAACTTGTGCGTACTAAAGAGCCCACTGAAAAAGGCGAGAAGTAGGGAACTGTCTTTTGTCCATTTTACTTTTCTCAGCCAGTAGGACTCCGCTTGGCAATGAGTAAACTTCAGAGAATTCCACGTTTACTGAACTATTGAGCACTAATTCCAAAACCAATTAATTCAAACAAGGTCACATTGCATGAGACAGTTTTCAATTACCGCTCATACGATTACTCAGAATGCCTGAGGAACTGCAGGTTTTCTTTCTCCTGAGTTAAAGGTATTTTCAGCTTTCCATTTTTGAAATAAGGGGCTGCATAGGGTGAATTTTTAGAGCACGTGTTTGATACTCAGCCACAAACCTTTCATTGCCAGGAAATAGATTGCATGGTCATGTACCTACAAGCATAAAGGCATAAGAATATCGTATTTCATTGAGAAGTTGTGCTGCTCCATAGCACAGCTATCCCTGCAGACCCGAAAAAGACCGATTCTCTGGTTGCTGTCTGAACACTAATGATGGCAGTTATTCTTTTGTTGCCTTTTTTTTTTTTTCCAAAGATATGAAGATACCAAGGGAAGGCAAAAGTTTTATTCATGGTGCTACTACATACGGAGCTAGCAGAGTTCAGTGAAAGGTCACTACAAAGACAAAGAGTCTCGAGCATCTGTCCCATGAGGAAAGGATAAGAGAGCTGGGACTGTTCAGCCTGGAGAAGAGAAGGCTCAGAGGGGATTTTATAAATGTATATAAATATAAAAATTGGAAAAACACACTCCTTAGTTCCTGAAAGAAAAACATTTTATCATCAATAAATGTATGATTTTCTTTTATTTTCTCAAGAATGAGGTAATTCATCCAGGTGGCTGCTTGGATCTTCTTAATCCAATGCACAAATGGAGGAAAACATATAATGAAGTAACATCTCCACAATTTCTGTTGTCTCTATACATGCTGAGTCTTAGAGGTTTTTACAGGTATCCCTTGCTAAGTAATAGCTAGAGGTGATATCCACAACAGGTATGTTTAAAACCACAAAACCTGAAGTCCAAATAAGATACAGAAGGCTGTTTTCTCAATTATAATTTGCCTATTGACTTCGTTTAATTACTGTTGGGGCTCCATGGAGTTCTCTGGCACTCTAATTCTTGCAGGAAACATACCATATATCTGTGGGACCACTTGGGAATCCTGAGTTAATACTTTGATGCTATGCCAAGTTGTGTGCCTATACTGTGACAATAAATCTTATCCTAACAAATGATGAGCTCAGTTCTACACTTGGATATGCACACACCATTTTCACTGCTCTGGGTATATCTGGGGGGAATAATTAGTCTTTAATTCTCTTAAATATATTGAAATTCTGCTGCTATGCTGACACTGCTGTTTCATAGCAGCTCTGCATGGTGGAAGTGGCCCACTGGGATGAAGGTGACACAAGCCCTTTGGTTTGAGGAGTTCAACAGAGGATGGCCAAGGGGCCATTGCAACTGTTCATAACTCTGGGATTCCCTGAGATGGAGTAAGGCTGTGCTAATCAGGGCTGCCTGGCCGTGTGGCCTCTTTGGGCTGATGAGCCATGACAACAGTTGGAGCAGTAGCCAGGAGCTTTTCATAATTCTCATTCGCCTTGGTACAGATGATCTGCAGAGGCAAAGATAAAAAATGAAGTAGCTGCCTTCCCTCTATGGTTAATTTAAAAAATGTGTAATGAGTGTTTCTCCCTTGCTCCTGCTGTTCTGTGCTTGACATAATTCCTCCGTAACCTATTAGATTTGCCAGACAGCTAGTTCTTTTTTTTATTAAAAAGTACACCCATGCTCTCTTCCCTGGCAGAATTTGGCTTCAAAGCTGTTCTTCAGCATCAGTTTTTCACAGAGCTTTCTCAGCTTCATTTCCTGTATCATATTATAAGGAAGAAAAAAAAATGGATAACAAAAAAAAAAGTCATACAAGGAAGGTGATACTGCTCAGGTGTCTGAAGCCTTCCTGACATGATAGAAGCTAACAGTGGCAGAGGCAAATCTCAGCCCAGCTATTTAGCTTGAGGTTGCCAGAGGGTTTTGTCCTCAGGTGGGTCTGTGCAGCTGTGGGAAGCTCGCAGGCGCGTGAGCCTGAAAGCACCAGTCTTCTCCCAAGTTCTGCATGTATTCAATCCTGGGTTTTGTTGAAGGCATATACGTCAGGAGCCATAATGATGACGTGTGTACTGGAACTACAGTGCTTGCTGTGCTGGGTATAGAGACATCATTTTGATCGCATTCTGACACTAATTTTTACCAGCTCATGTGTAATATTTCATCCATCAGGGCCGCAGTGCATCAGCTAATGTAACTAAGCATAACTGTTGAAACTGACCCAGTTTTGCTTGCTGACAAACTGGCCCTTAGCTTTGTTACACTTTCAGTACAACAGAGCTGTGAACTGTGTTGTGCTCTAGCTTCTTTACTATAGAAAAATTCTTCCAAAAAAATGTGTGTGCAGCCACAGGGGAATTCTTCTCCCGTGGGTCCTAGCAAAGGCACAGGGGCCAATAGAGAGTATGTGTGAAGAAAGAGAGCCGCATTCCAAAATAACGATAAACTCCTTTATGGCAGGTCAAGTCTCACTTCCATAGGGACCCTTCCATTTCTAGAATGTATATTGGATGGCAAAGCTATTTTCAAAAATGTATTCTCAGGCATTTAGGGAGGCAAGTTCAGGTGCTTTTGCTACTCTTCTGCCTCATGGCAAGGATGTTTTGATTAATGCTTGCCACTTACAAATGTACTTCACCTGAGGGACATTATTTCTAACTTGCAATAATGCCTTTTCCAGGACAACAGAATACTAGTGGGCAGCTCGCATCCAAATCCTTCCCAATAACAGAGGCATCTGAAGGCAGAGACAAAGCAAGTTCTTCACTGTTTAAATAAAGCTGTATCTATGTTTCAGTGGAGTGGCACAGAAGTAGGAGAAAAACTTTTATAGTTACCTTTAGTTTCACTTCCAGCAAATTCTCTGTTTTGTTAATATAAAAAAACTCTTGGGATGCTTACACATCTCTGCCGGCCTCTCAGCGACTCCCGTCCTCTATTTTCACTTCCCTGAAATGGAGTTTCATCAAGAAAAGCTTGTACTTAAGTCTCCATTTCTGTGTCAAGAATTTTATTCAGACTCAAATCTACCCTAGAAGGGCAATTGGTACACCTGATACTTAAAATGTACTTGAAAGACTTTTTTCCAGAGGATCAGAGAAAATAAAGATACTAAAACTGGTGACACTCCTAGGGCATAACCAGAGAGAATTAGCCTTTGGCCAGACAGGTTAACTGAATAGTATGGGCTTTGCGTCCAGATCAAGTCATCTAAACATAGCTGCTTTCATGCAAACTAGTTGTCTAAGTTCCCATTATAATAAATTCAGATTAGTTCAAAGATAATTGGCTGGTACCATTTGAGACATCATAGAATCATAGAATGGTTAGAGTTGGAAGGGACCTTAAAGATCATCTAGTTCCAACCCCCCTGCCATGAGCAGAGACACCTTCCACTAGACCTGGTTGCTCAAGGCCCCATCTAACCTGGCCTTGAACACTTGCAGGGAGGGGATAGCCGCAACTTCTCTGGGCAACCTGTTCCAATGTCTCACCACCCTCATAGTGAAAAATTTCTTCCTAATATCTAATCTAAATCTACCCTTTTTCAGTTTAAAACCATTACCCCTCATCCACATGGGACCTGTGAGACAATTGCATCCTCCTGGACATGCAGTTTTAGGCTAGGCAGGAGGGCGTAGGACCTCTAAAAAGATATTCAATACCTATGTTTATATGAGTTTGACTCAGAGTGAATACAGTGTATGGATCCTATTGTTCACCAACAGAGAGTCAACAAACCCCTGCCTACACTGAGGTGTCTTACCCTTGCCTAATAGCACCCCGATACTTACCAACAAACACTGTACTGACTGTAAGGCTAAGGTTTAGTCTCAAGATGCAGTCCACTAAAATATACACAGTGGAAACCACAAGTATCAGAGCAATCCAAGTAGCTCATTACTGCTCCTCAAGGGCAACTAGAAGACATCCAAACAGGGTTAGGGAAGATACTGAGTTTGAAGTGAGTAACCTGTCACTTGGCTTTCTGAGACTGAGAACAGAATATCAAGGACATATCAATGAGTCATGATTTTTATATGCATTTCTTTACCTTTGGGATAGTTCTGTGTCCAGAAAAATATATCTATTTCCTCTCTTTGTCTCCTTCCCCCAATCGAAAAAAAATTAAAAATTTCAGTCATAAAAATTCATCTCACCTAATACGTATATCTAAAATGTAGCTGTCAAAGGCAGTCACATTAATGTCCTATTATAGTCAATGAAATGTGATTTATCTCCTTTAGGATTGGTATCTGTTATGAAAGAACTTGTCCTCTGGACGTCCCTATTTCTCTCTGTTGCCTATAAAAATAGTCTACAATGATAGCATAGTATAGCTAGCTAACTTTTATAAATCTGAGGTAAAAGTCAGGCCTATTGAAATTTCATTATAGGATGAAACCAAAGATTAAATCCTGGTCCCGCTGAAAATAAGGATGACTGAGAGAGCCATGGTCTGACTACAGGGCTGAGAGCTCAAAACCCAGAAGCATCATTTGCTGCACCTAAATACAGGGCTGGCAGCCTGCAAGTAGCTACCTGAGCACTGGTTTTGACACTGATACTGACTCCAGATACTGACTCCATCTGCATCTTGGGTAAAATGATTTCTTGATTTGACCACTGCCTATATTGTTACCAATCTCAAAAGTACACCCTGAGATCATGTCCAGACTTGTAGCTCTCTGTGGATTAAAAGAATGATTTAAAGGTATTAAATTATCTGTAATTAAAATATTTTTTAATCACTTAAATTCTTTAATGTAGGACCATTATCATCATGCTCTGTTAAAATTATTCCACTGTGCAACACTTCCTTAAGATTAAGTGAGCAAATTGGTTTTTTTGTCCTATTCAGTTTAGAATTCCTTACTCTAAGTTCAAGAAAATCACAAGCTGCACATAGTTATTGTAAGAATGAGCACAGAAAATATGCAAACAAAACTAATGATAAGCTTATATAATATGTCTGTGAGTGGGTTTAAGAGGCTGGTGGAAATCATTTGACTTGACTGATAAGGGTACCTGGGAGTTTAAGAAGAGATTTTTATTTTTTTTTAAGTACAGAATTACAGCAATATTAGTTTGATTCTACTGAAAAATATTTTCAAATTTTGTTTTATTTCAATGTGAAAAGGGTAACCCAGTAAGAGTGACTCTTAGCTTTTGGAGCTCTTTTTCTCTTTGTCTGTTACTGTTTTGATGATGTGACAAATGCAATCTGTGTTCCTGAAAAGCTGCACATACATTCAATAAATTAAATAGAGTATAGTTAAAGGTACATTTTTCCTTCCTGCAACCGAAAAACTGAGATCTTTTTTTTTAAATGCAACTTCGGTATTTTGGAGGCACATAGGAACTGTTGAGATGAGTGAAACAGCTGTCAGCACTTTGCTTTGCCATCTATAGGATGCTGGTTAGGCTATAATTTCTTGCTAATGAACAGATCTAAAATAGAACGCTTTGTAACTAGTCCATCAGCAATCCACGAGGTTTGTGTTGCCCACATCTCTTTTAACTTTGGCAAAGGCTTACAGTTTCTGACCTTGATGTCTTGTTTGATTTGCATTTCTGTTTTGAGACTAACATTAATTACACTGTCAAAACAGATTTTATCATTTGCGTAACATGGGCTGCCTACAGACCTAAGTTTCCTCAATATGAAGGTAACCACTTACGTACTGAATGACTTGATTACAGTAATTCCTTTTATACTGTTCTCCTCCTGGGAGATTGTAGTGTGTACTTAGACTCCAGCTTTTTTCCAAATTTAGTGGTCACATTTCCACTTAATTGTTAGTTTCCTGTACAAAATCAGATAGATGTACAGAACTGAAGCCTAAAAGGATCTACTCTGAATGTTGAGTCTAACCTGATGCACGTACAGATTTAAAAAAAAAAAAAAAATCAACTCATCCAGTAATTTTGCCTTACCACAGTAAATTCTGATTGAGGTTATGTGTCATGCTAATGATTTCAGTCTTTTTTCTCAAGTGCTATATTGATTCTGTTTAGCATAGAGATGTCAAAAACAGATGCTGCTTAAAAAATAGCATTTTATATGGGATTCATATGAAGCTGTGTTTCAGTGACATGTTATTTTGAAAAACTCTTTTAAAAAGTCATATATAAGAAGCACAAATCCTCCCTATGTCAATGATATGTTATGATAATGGTCCAGATCCTGAGTTTGCATGAACTGATCTGATTCCACTGACTTCAATATCAACAATTTCAGTGGGATTAACAGCATGGTCTAGCCCAGTGCCTAAAACCGTGCAATCAATTTAAAACTACAGAAATACAAAGGGTTTGCTTTTAATACCTCTGTGGAGCTACAAAGGGACCTGGGGCCAAACTATTACTAGCTGCTATGTAGTAACTCCAGCAGAAGGGATCAAGGATTGGGAAATTAGGATTCAGTCATTAATGCAGGCAAATTCCAGGCAGGCTTGCTTCAACAGCCAGCTCACAGGGGACGTGGACCAGAGGCTCCCACCTTTCCAATGAATGCAGGTAACAGAAAACAGGAGAGGTCATGTCCCAGCGCGTACTAGAGTCCTACCAGTACTGTCACAGGGACAGACCTGGAGTTTATCTCACCCATTTAGGCATTTCAAAATTAGATGTCCTGATTTGAGTTGGTTGTCCTTGATTCCCTTTATGGTTGACGGAGAAAGTAGGCACCTGCAAATGATTCATATCCTGGTAAAATAAGCATCTAAGATGGGTGCAAATTGCCCCAGAATTGCTTATTTTTCCTCCAGTAATTCTAAAAGAGATCTGACAACTAACTTAAACTTGGATGACTGGTTTTTAAGTGCCTAATGTGAGGTGAGATGGATTCCCACTTATAGTTCTCAAATACTGACTATGTCTTGAAGGTATGACATAATTAATTCTTATCAAAAGACCCTACTTTAAAAACTGGCACAGGATAAATGCAGCATTTTGCCCCAATGGACTATGGCAACATGAAACCATCAATTAACATCTGACTTCAGGGTGTGACAAATATGCAGGTTTACCTAAACTTCATACATGCAAAATGATCCATCAAGAAAAAAGGTTAGGAAGTTATAGATACCTACTACTCAGACAATGCTTTGGGTTATGTAGTTTAAATAAAATGCAGACCAACACATAAACTGCGCTGATAAAACTCATCAGGGTGTAAACAGTCTATTCAAGAAAATATTTCACAAAAATATCACTGTGAATATATCAGCTGCTTTGTAGTGCTTAATCTGAAAAGCGAGGAACAGGCTTTTTTTCATGGATATCCAAGCTCAAAAAGACTCTATCTATTGAGGAACTGCCTGGTCCCTTTACTGGCTAGGATTCACTTTGAGGGGGTGAATGAGAAAAGGGAAGAAGCAGGAAGCTAGGTTAATAAATAAAGTAGCTCTCTGATTATGTTTGAGGGAAATTTATCTGAGCTTCAATTAAAAGAATTAATTTATTTAAAAACAAAATTCTGTCTTGAGTTCAAGCACAGTATGACATTGGTAAGTTTTAATGACTGTTTTTGCAAGGTTTGAATATCCTTACAGTTCAAAAAAATGCTCTTGTTACCTTACAAATGAAGAAACTCTTGAACATGGAAAACCCTCCGAAATGACAGGGTCTTTCACTAGCTGAGCAGCAAGCAAAAGTTTGGACCTATCCGGGGAGCAGCAAAGAAAAGGGCTGGAAGAGCCTGGACGGTACGAGAATGTGACATGTCTTCCTCACCTGCCCTACATTCATATACAGCCAATGTTTCAATTTAAGTGCAAAGTGGGTGTGCTTAAGACGTGTTTTGAAGGCCTTTGTATCAGGAATAGTGTGGCCAACAGGACTAGGGAAGTGATTGTCCCCCCGTACTCGGCACTGCTGAGGCCCCACCTCAAATAGTGTGTTCAGTTTTGGGCCTGTCACTACAAGAAAGACATTGAGGTGCTGGAGCGTGTCCAGAGAAAGGCAACGAAGCTGGTGAAGGGTCTAGAGCACAAGTCTTACGAGGAGCAGCTGGGGCAACTGGGGTTGTTTAACCTGGAGAAAAGGAGGCTGAGGGGAGACCTTATCGCTCCCTACAACTACGTGAGAGGAGGTTGTAGAGAGATGAGTGTTGGTGTCTTGTCCCAGATAACAGATGATAGGACGAGAGGAAATGGCCTCAAGTTGCACCAGGGGAGGTTTAGGATGGATATTAGGGAAAATTTCTTTACCAAAAGGGTTATCAAGCATTGGAACAGGCTGCCCAGGGAAGTGGTGGAATCGCCATCCCTGGAGGTATTTAGAAGACAGGTAGATGTGGCACTTAGGGACATGGTTTAGTGGTGGTTTTGGCAGTGTTAGGTTGATGGTTGGACTTGATGATCTTAAAGGTCTTTTCCAACCTAAACAATTCTATGATTCTATGACTTGCATTTACATTCAGTTAGCACTGCCTAGGGTCAGGTAATGGAACAAAACATTTTTTTTCTCTGCAGAGCCTGAGCACATACCGGTCCAACATTAAAAAGACAAAGTAGACCCCAAGTCACCGGTGTAGGTCTTTGAGGTGGCCACTGATGCACACATCAAAAATGGCAGACTTGGATCCAGACAGATTAATTTACCTTAACCTTTTCCCCTCATTCTAGCTGATAACTTTTTCTTAATTAAGTAGCCAGAGGCTACGCATGCCAAAACTAAGTATTTCTAAATCATCTTGTTATGACTGAACTTTAAAGGTATTACTGATCCAAGAAGGAAACCCCTTTCTAATATTTCAGAATTTGACTTCATGAAAAGCCAGATTTGCTTTGTAAAAATTAAACTGGCCTCTGACACTACAGTCTCCTTTTAATTATGTTTGGCATTGGAGACTAGTGTATAAAGGATGTTGACAATAGGCATATATAAAAAGATGTGTCCCAACATCCTCTCTTTAAATAGGGACTTGTATTCTTATTTTTGACATCCGTGGCTTGGTAGAAAAATCATCAAAGAGTTCATTCTTTTTGTGGGAAATAAATTCTTATACTGGCTGAGATTTTTTTCTCAAAAGTCCCCGTTGATTTCTTAATGGGCTTTTAATGTTCATCATTCTTTGTTTTGAGAAGTAACTGTTATGCATCCCTATGTACATTTTTATTTCAAGAGTAGCTCAGAGGTCCTGATGACCATGATGGAGCATAGTGAAGAGATTTCAGGGCATTTCAAGGACAGCCACGTTAGCTGGGACTGTAAGAACCTCTGGCTAGAACAGTATTCATGGTGGTCAAAAGACTTTTTTTATACAGGATTAGATTTGACTGTGGCCTTTTATTATGAGAAGATCTCTTTTGCCTCTCCTGAAATGGTGTCAGGGTTAGCATTCACCTTCCCTGTGCAAAGCAGAAGATCTAGCATCAGCCTGGGAGTCTGCACCGTATTTCTCTCAATGCTGTGGTTCCTCAGAGGAGCCCTGTCTGCCTGCAGCAACATGCCTCTGGGAGCTCTGCCTCCGGGGCAACTCCATACTCCCTGAAGAGTAATTATCCTCCTTCTGAATAAACCTCCTTACAAAACAGAAAATCCAGTTTACTCCTGCCGTGTGTCATAAGGGACAGCCCTTTCCTTTAATTGACGGTGCTTTCATGTAAATTCATCATCCAGTTAACTTTGTGATCTCAGCCTAAATAATGTTATTTTGACTAAGTGCTTAGTGGTTATATTGATTTGTTAAAACCCCTCAGGTGACTCTATCTTGCAAATGGACCAACAGCAGTGATTTATTAAAAGGCTGTCTTTTGAAAGGTGTTCTGAATGTCACCTACGGCCACTGATATTTCATCAAATATATCACATCTCTCCTTCTGCCTTTTGTCTGTGAATCTCTGTGGATAACCTGAAGGTATATCTAAATTGAATTATTTTAGTCATTTTATTTCTAATACGAACTGTGTTGGCACTGAAATATGGGCAAGGTAACTGACTTATTTCTATGGCTGTAGCAACAGTAACCTTAAGCAAGTTTAGTCAAACGCAGTGTAGATTAAGAGGGATATTTTACTTCCAGGGATATCAATTAAATAATAAAAAAAAAAATCTGTTACTTGTGAATTATCAAGAAGCTTTCCTTCGATTTCTATTGTATGTGTCCAAACCATCAAATTGCCAGTTCTCTAGTGCTGGGATTGTCTTCTTGGTCACTGCAGTATTGCCTTAATGCCTGATACTCTGGTTCTGACTGGTGCTTCCTGGCTAGTATCACAAAGGACGTAAGAGAAATTAATGTGGTTTACAGAACAGGTCACTTATAGCCACCTCTGTGCCAAATTCAGCACTGATAGGCAATCTTGTATATGTGAGGGTCATCTGGCAGTTAAGGTATCAAATGTAAGTCATGTGCTAGGAGAAGATAACTGGAGCTGGCATAAATGGGCACTGCAGTCTTTACATGAAGGCAATGATCCCTACAAAAACAAATTGTTGTGTTACATTTTTTCCTGCCTGTGTGACAAATTAATGCACGTTGTGCTGCATTGCTACCTGTTGCTTTCTCCTAAACAATTTATACCTGGTTTTCATCATCGTTTGGTCTAGCCCGCTATGAAGCAGCATAGAACCCTTTTGTTTTCTCTCCATGTCTCTGACAATGTCCTCCCTTAAAGGAAAATTCAGTGGACCTGATTGCACATGTTTATGTTGAAGTGGGGCAAGTACCTGAACAGTTAATACTTTGGTTCAAATGGAAGTCTGAAATACCCATATAGTTTAGAATTAGAACAGTTTTTTACCATTTTTATCATTTTTGGTTGATGATCATAAGCTAACAGATGGAGATAGACTGTGTCTTAGGAGCTCCAAAAAATATTTTTCCTGCTTTATTAAAAAAGGCAAAAAATAATTTCAGCTTTCTATATTAAGATAGCCTTTGAATACAACTGGAAGGAAGAATGTAGTTTCTTTTTCATAACTCCTTCTGTGTTTAGTTTAAACATTAAAAAGATATATTTACCTCTTGTGCCATCTACTTTGTTTTTCTTTGCATTTCAGAGCAGCTATAGATTTTACAAATCTAAATTTTTACAAATCTCCCTCAAGCAGGACAGGGAACTACTGGAGAGAGTCCAGCACAGGGCAACAAAGATGACTGGGGGATTGGAGCACCTCCCTTACGAGGAAAGGCTGAGAGAGCTGGGACTCTTGAGCCTGGAGAAGAGAAGGCTGAGGGGAGACCTTATTCTTGCTTCTAAGTATCTAAAGAGTAGGTTGGAGGAGGATGGAGGCAGACTCTTTTCAGTGGTTCCCAGCGCTAGGACGAGGGGCAACGGGCACAAGTTGGAACATAGGAAGTTCTATTCAAACATAAGAAAAAAATTCTTTATGGTGAGGGTGACAGAGCACTGGAACAGGCTGCCTGGGGAAGTTGTGGAGTCCCCTTCTCTGGAGATTTTCAAGACCCGCCTGGATGCAGTCCTGAGTAATGTGCTCTAGGCATTCCTGTGTCAGCAGGGGAGTTGGACTAGATGATCTCTAGACGTCCCCTCCAACTCTGAAAATTCTGTGATTCTATGATTAACAGCATGGCAGAAGACTGTTGCTTTTACTTTGCTTGAGCCTTATTGCTCAGCAGCAGCATTGGTGAGAGAAATATCAGGAGTGCCCAGCATACGCACACCGAAACTAGTCAGAAAACTAAAGAAATCAGAAATCTGTGGTCATCTTCTATGAGCCACAGAAACAACAGAAGATTGTCCAGGATTGATGTTTTACGTGTCAAAACATGAAGCGTCTCTCTGCTTCTGCTGAAGTCCACAATTTAAATCAGTCTAAAGTCGCACTGCGACAGCTCTGCCTTCCTGGTGCTCTGCTTTCACATGCCCCTGTCCTTGTGCTCTGTTTCATCTCCATCTTCTGACACCCAGCTTGTCCTGCTGTGACTGAAGATGAGGATCCTCCATCCCAGTCTTCTTTTTCCCAGTTCAACTCCCAGCACCAGTGCCCTGGATGGAGTTACTCAGGCACTGTCCTTGGCCAGTGCTTGGTTCCCCGGGGCTGCATTGCCCAGCACCAACCCTCCCTGCAGGGATGGGAAAACCCACCACAGCTCTGAAGTTTGTAGAATGATGGACCAAAAAATGGGGAACACATGAACCAGCGCTGGGGAGATTTTACTGCTTGCTTTGAACTAATAACCACTAAGGCAAATAAAATTTGCAAAGTAATGAATGATGCAAAGCTGACAGGAACTCCTGTCCATCAGCATAAGAAGGGGATGATAAATGAAAAGGAAGTTCCTTTTCTGTTAGGAAAAGGAAATGTTTCTTCCCATAAATAATATGTGGCATGCACAACTGCTAGGGCCAAGAATAGGACACGATAGAAAAAGACATTATTGTTGATAGCAGGAACATTCACAGATGCAATAACTAATGGGAAAAAAATTTGAAAGTGACATAAAATTTCATGTCTCAGACCTTAAGTCAATGTTTATTAGAGACATAAGACCAAGCATGAACAGTAAACTACGGATTACAGGGTTACTTTTCTCCTTTAACAAGCCCCTAATCTGTTATGTAGTCATCTCTTAAGTCAGCAACCCATACTAAGTTTAAGACAAGTCTTGGTCACATTATTCATCTAAGTGATCCCATTTACTTCACTAGAACCACTTGAGTGATTAAAGCAAATAGAATTTGGTGGCAAGATTTGCCTTGCAAATTCATGCCTCCATCCTCTTACCTGATTTTGTTACAGTCTGCAATTAGTCCCAGATTTCTGTGGCTCTGAAACTGTTGTTCCAGATATGAATTCATTATCTGTGTAGAGATGGGGTTTTTTATTCCCTGCTCAACATTTGATCTCTGTGACTGTAGCTTAGAAATTAATCGGATTTCTTCCTCCCGTATTTCACTGTAAATAAGGAGCCAGTTTCACACAAACTTTCAGTCTTTCTCCTGTTTTCTTCTCCTTGTTGAACGTCTGTGGGTTTTTTAATTCCTGTTTAGTGCTCATGACCTAATACTTGCCAGAATGCTGCAGTAACTAATACTTGGTGGCTTTAAGACATGTCACTCCACCGAAACAATCAGAAATTTCCAGAATAAAATACTCAATCCTAGGGGAAAAAAAGAAAAAAAAAAAGCCAAGTGGCTGTTTTAGTTTTGCCTCAAGGAGAATTTTTCTTTTTTTAGAAATGTAAATGAAGATTAAGTTATCTATGAAGAGTTCCAACAGAAGTTTAACATTTATATTCATTAGACAGAGAAGTGATCTGCTGCCTGAGTAGTGGGGATATACTTGCTTGTGATGTTTCATTATCACATTTACCATATGTTTCATTATTCACTGCTATTCTTTTGCATGAAGACAGACAGTAAAAAACTAGTAAATTAGTTATAACAGTGATAACCTGTCTTAAGTTACAGGTAAAAATAGCTTCCTGTTCTGGATTTCACTCGCCCCATTTCACCTTGTTGTCCCTATTTCTAATGTTTCCCGGCACTTTGATCACTTGCATCTGCCTTTGCAGGGGGAAGACAGGGGAGCAGTATTATGGCACCTCTCAGTGGAAACATTCCTTAGAGCCACTGCTTGAGCTCATAAGACACTGTCTTAATTTCCAAGCTTTACAGCCTCTCCCTTCTTTCGTGAACTTTCTGTATTCCCTAAAGCATCTGAAAAATATCAGGTTTTTCTTTCTTCTTAACTGCTGGTTACAAAACTGACAGGAGATAAGATTGGTGATAGGACAACAAAATGGTACTTCAAAAAAAGCACACAGTCTCAGAATCTGAAGAGCATGTTTTCGTGTGTTTCATTCTGTTAGAGCAATTTAGCTCAGAGCAAGACTCTCTTTAAATCTCTACCAGAATTGAACGGCATCAGTAGTAATTCAAAATGTTCTTCAAATGAAGGTTTTCACTTCCTAGCTCTGGCTCGCTGTCTTTTTTTTTATGATCATCCTTCTATTTATGATTATCAAGAATCAAAATTTAAGAGTAGTTTTCTCTAGGCTCACTTTTCCCATAGACTACCCTGTTGATACAGGCTCAGCAGTCCCAGGTATTAACAAATTCCTAAACTGGTCTCTTCTCTCCAGAGAGCTGCAATATAGCCTCATATTAAAAAGCACAATTGGAGAGGCGCTCCTTCTGTCTTCATTGCTCGTTAGCCCATATTTGTATAATGGGAAGAGGAATTCTTGTAGAATCCTATTTGGACTCAAGTAACCCTGAGTCACTGTTGCAACGAGTCACTGTTGCAATGTCCAATGCATTTAACACCACCAGAAAAAGGCAAACCTTTTCCTTAAGTCATTCGTTATCCTGGTCTCTGCATGTATACATTGTGCTATTTCAACCTTATTGATACAGGAAAACATAATAATTTTCTTTATCTTCCTGCAATTATACAAGAAATGAATTGGACTTGATTTTCCTGTTCAGGAATATGGAAAGCTGTATCACAATGCATTTTTGTATCAGTTGCTAATTTTATGAATTATGATTATATGTGCTTTGGGGAAAAAACACGTCCATAACAGAAATGCTCTTATTAGTACCAAAAATGTATAGTGGGCTTAGGCAGTTAGAAAATTCAGCTGTGTGATATTAATGACTAAGTATCTCCATGTATGAAATCTCTGAAATTTGGTAAGGAAGCAGTATTTGCAGAATTCTGCATCTGTAGAGCTTTCTTGGATGTTTTATCGAGCCTTTTGCTGCAAGGCAGAATCTATGTTAAACCAGCCTCAGACCTGCTCTGCTCATCAGACTAAAAGTCTGAGTTCTGCTCATGTGTACCCAGATCTCCTAGTGTTTCAGACCCACTTTTATATCTATATTTCCATATTCTCTGCATTTAAGTATATCCCCTTTCAATGTATGTTCTAAGGATTTAAGGCTTACTACAGGATAATAGATAGAAAGTCAGTGCTGTTGGTATTACTTGTAGTTTTTGCTTGTCCAAGTATCTAGTACCTTTGTATATATTGTAACATTTTTTGCATGCCTGGATTTTCCTTTTATTAACCATATTGTTGAAGTTTTTAAAACATATGCTTCCTGTATAAGTAGGCAATCTTGCCTAATTCCAGCCAGTACACCTGGAAGTATTTTTAAAGGTTAGTGTGGCATATCATAAAGTAGAAGTTTCTGAACAATATTTTGTTCCAGTATATTGATGCTACTTTCTTAACACACTGTATCAATACAGAGCCCACAGTTCAGGTCATAACAAGAGGAAAAAAGAGATACTCCTTTATTTCTCTTATCAGCTTTACCCCATACACAACCTCAGAAGCCCCAGTGTGTACCTACCCAGCACAGGTCTTAACACACACAAATCCTCACTAAGTCTCTTTCATCTTCACCGTAATCTGGGACTCGGATTTCCACACCTTGCTTCCTGGTTGAAATAAAATGTTGCTGTGGATACCCATCTGACTCTGAGAGATACTTTCAACTAATAGTGAGGTTCACAAAGAGTGCTATGTTGCACCATCCTCATTTTTAAGTAGCATAATCTTAAGGTGATTTCTGTTGTGAAGTTTCCATCAGATTAATCTTGATTTCTCTTTTTTTTTTTTTTTTTTTTTTTTTTTTTTTTTAAATTCTTTCCATAGCTGTAACTTACACAAGTTACAAAAAAACACCGCCACCGGTACCCCCTCGTACCACTTCCAAGCCACTGATCTCAGTCACGGCACAGAGCAGCACAGAATCCACCCAGGACGCATATCATGACAGCCGGACTCAGAGGATTTCCCCGTGGCCGCAGGACGGGCGAGGGATGTACAACTCCACCGACAGTTTGGACAGTAACAAGGCCATGAATCTCGCCTTGGAAACTGCGGCTGCTCAGCGCCACGCATCCGAGAGCCAGAGCACCTCGATACGAACCAGTGACAAGGCCATTTTAGTGACAAAAGCAGAGGAGTTTCTTAAGAGTCGACGTTCCTCTATAGGGATCCAGGTAGCCTATCATTAACATCTGTCTGTGATGAATTGCTTGCCTTCTTTCTGTAAATAGCATAGAATGAGTCATTCAGCTTCACTGGCTCTAATAATCTAACAAACAACCCCTGGCTGCTTAGCGTTAATTGTAATTCACATCATGGCAACGTGGCTCTGCAGAAAAGTCTTCAGCTAATATGCTGTACCTGGAAGAAAATGAATGAATAAATCTCTAGGGAGGTTACCTGTCATTAACACTTGATATGAAAATTATACTGCAGAGCTACAGGTGAACAGCATGTTCATCTCCTTTCCTCCATGAATTCACAGTCCTTTTTATAGAATTATGCCAGCTTTAAAACGCTTGGCTATTTTTTCCATTATCTTTCTCTTTTGACCTTGGAAAATGTGCAATGTTGCTGGATCTTCAAGTTATTCTACCTAAAAAGAGCCCCCCCCNNNCCCCGCCCTTACTTTTAGTTGTACTGGGAAGAAGGTACCAAGGAAGAGAAAGAAATATGCTGATGTAGACACAGCATAATTACAGATAGCAAGTAATGAAATAACATTAATAAACGCGGTCTTTGAGCATTCCTCCATTTTTCCATCAAAAAACACAATATTTATTTCGCCTGACAAAATGTGTGTCAGACTGTGGAAAGCTCAGTCGCGTTGTGTTGTTTCAGGCAAATGAAATAAGATGGTTCCAAATGCAAATTTTGATCGCTATTCCTTCTACTAAATGGAAAGCACTAGATATACAGCAATGGTCATTTGTATAAATCTCTAGGAAATACCAAGTAATAATAAAAATCAAAAAGTTGAACTTGCAAAGAATGCGAAGTCCTTTGAGACACAGGAGTAGAGGAAAGTTTAGGCTGCTGTTCTGCTGAATATTTAATTTCAAGTATGTGAATATCCCCTTTTACATCCCTGGGTTCACTTCTGTGCTTAAAAATCCCTATTTTTGCCAGATCAGCTATAAAGGAAATGCCATCTATTTTGACATAGTTAAAGGTGGTGTGGACACAGCAACATAGATCTTGAGAATGTAATAGTCCATGTAACAAAGCCCTGAGTGACTGTTCATCTACGAGGAAGTGTTATTTTCTTTAAAAAGTAGTAATTCCATTTCCATTAATTTCAAAATACAGTCAGAGAAATGTATTTGGGTTAAGCGTGGCACAGTTACTGATTGAATGGCGCCGTTTAACATCTTAGTGCGGTATAATTTTGCTGTTCCACAACATATTAGACTAATTGGAAGGCAAAGGCCTTACCAGCAAGCTGCTTGTCCATTTCTTGACATAAAAGTATTTGCTTCTGATTCTTTAGATGCAGAAGACTAGAATGCAATTTAACAGCAACGGTAAAATATTCAGATGGCTACTTTTTAAATGTTTTACAAAGTAATTAGTGTATCCTAACTTGTTCGGAGAAGAGGCCTCGCAGATAGCAGTGAAAAGCTCAAAGGAGCAGCAAGTAATCCTTGGTACCTCTTAGCCCCTAACCTGAAACTCACTCTTCAGAAAGGAATCGTATCTAGTGTTGTTCTTATCTCTTCTTTGCAGCAGCTGTGCACAGTGGTATTTAACAATGTTGGTGTCTTGCTTCAGTCAGTCCTGGTATTTCAGCAACTAATTCTGAAACTTTGATTACATCACTTGATGCTGTTTCTGACTGCAGGTGATGACCAATACTTTTCACTGGGCTCTGACCCTTCTTGGTATGTGGCGTGTTTAATAATATGTGCTTATAATCCACAAAAACATCTGTGCAATGATTTCCGTGGAGGCAGAGGATCTTCTGTAGCAACTTGTCATCTGACGCTTGGCCCGTAATACTGGTCCTCAGGTGCACACACTGAAAAAGGCAAATATTGTTTGCAACAGCAGGTTTTAGAAGGATGAGCTGTTTGTTATCTTTTGAGAAGTACAAACTGCTTGGTTGTACCATTTGGCATTAGCTAAGGTTAAAATTGCAAAATTGCCCTTAACACAGTATCCTGCGAGCATGTTTTAGCTGTTTGGGGTTTTTTCTGCAGTAAGTTTCAAACTCCACATTAGTGGGGAAAATACCTTTCTGCAGCATTTCTAAGTAGAAAATGCATTTTGTTGTATTTTTGTTGCCAGGTTTGTAAGGAATAAAAAACACAGGGTAGAATATTCTTATTGCAAACTACATAAATAGTAATTTATGCCCCAAAAATACAGCTGAAGTATTTAATGTCTTTTAGACTTCTGCATCAAAGCACCTTAGAAAAGGATATTTTTTATTTGCATTTTTCCCTGATTGACTAAATGACTTGTTTTCTCATTAGCATGCCATGTCAGGGTAATGCATTGAATTTGCATTTATTTGCATTAATTTGCTATCAGGATGGTTAATTTGTGCATTTTTTTTAACGTTTCATTCCTTTAACATAACACATTGGTGTGAGAATGCTTGCCAACAGAGCTTCATACAGGAGCAGATAAAGATAAAGAATGACCAGCGATGCCCTTGCACGTGGAACTACTATGGACCCAGCCTGGGGCGCCCATGTTTTTGGTATATATGATTTGTGTAGTCTACATGTAATGAATAGAAGTCCTTTTAAAAAGTCCTGACATACTAGGCACGTGCCGTAGGATTGGTATTCACACACACAGGGAGCCCAAACTCCTAGGGGAGCATTGGACTTACGCTATGAAGATCGGTAGCACCCCATCTGCAGGCACGGATTTGGTAACCCAACACACAGTATGTTAGCCCTACCCCAGATGGGAATGATGACCAGAAAAAGCTTCAGAAACAAGGCTTTTCCAGAAAATAGCTGTTAGGTTGTGGGGGTTTTTTCACTGCCATATTTAAATCAAGAGGAATATTGTCAGACGTGTGAGTAGGTACTGGAAAAAAATGTTGAACCCTAAATTCAAACTAATTGCAAAATACTGATTCTGGGATTAAAAATTTAGTCAGCATTGTTAAGAAAATATATATATATAAAAATGAATAAAACTCTATTAATACTAGAAGCTATAGTCTTCGTATCTGTCTTCTATCATGACAGCAGAAGACTAATCAAAGTATTTAAATTAAAATGGAGGGTAGAGATTGTTTAGAGTAAAAGAAGTCAAGAACAAGGTTATTGCTAATATATTTTCAGGGATTTTCCTTGCGCTTTTGCACACCCTTGTATATATGCTAATGATTAACATTCAAAAACTACTCTAGTTACAAGCCATTTCATATTAAAAGCATTTGGATTGTAAAATACGTGAGAAAACATATCAAGAAATTGCTCCTTATTTATTTCAAGAATTTCAAAACATACAGTCCTTTTTTTTTCTTCTCTATTTAAAAGACATCAAGGCTTCTCAAAATGAACAGAAACCCCGGAAGCAGATGAGATGGAAACAAAAGTTTTACGTGTGGAGGCTGATTCATGATGGTATTTTTGGAGACAAGCACTAATTGTAGCATAGAGAATGGACCCTGTCATCTTCATTTATCATCAGGAGATCATGCTTCAAAATATCTAGGTTTTTTTTTTAATCTCCAGAATCTTCATTAAACAAATTGTTCTTATAAATCAAAAGCTGTATTCAGGAGGATTAGCACAATAATTTGCCTGCCTAATTTTTTGTGTCAAAAGGCGATCTTCATAATATTTATATATATATATTAATTAAATTATTGACATCATATGGTAAAAACTTTGTTCAAGAAACTCTGCAGTGTCAAACTGGAATTTCCCTCTAAGGCAAAGCATTTTGTACCCATATGGCACACTTACTTGGATGAGCATCTACATTTTCTTTGTACTGTTTAGGTTATACCTTGTCAGTGCTCTACTTCAGTGTACACATACCAATCAAAAGAAATACTTGCATTGATTACACTGCTCTTTGGATCATAAATGATCCAAAAGTTTAGAGGTAAGCGTTGTTCATTCTCCTCCTAAAACCACTGTCAGACTGTGCTTTTGTGAGAGAAGTGCGTGAAGTCCTTGGCCTGCAGAAGTCAGTGAAAGTTTTGACAACACCTCCGTGGTACAGAGGTTATAACCTGGCCTATAGAGTTAACATTGACCTATAGAGATAGATATATATATATATATATATATATATATATATATATATATATATATATATATATATATATATATATATATGAATCAGAATTCACAGGCTTAGCCAGTTAGCAGAGTTCCCAGCCAGTGGTTGCATTTTGGCCTCTTCATTTGTCAAAAAGCTTAGCAGCTGGAATTGTAGTTAAAACAAAGCTATGGTTATTTTAAAGCCATCTAATTTTTTACTCTTTTCACAAATTACTGTTGCTCGTTTTCTTAACTGCCATCTAAGACAATGAAACATTCAAAGTGGGGAAGACACAGATTGCTGCCTTGCAGAATATTTGTTGGTTCAGAACAATTTGCCACTTAGCATTAAATGCACCAAAAAACTTATGAGCAACCACTGCTGTGTGCATTATTTTGCTGTTACTATCTCATATCAGCTTTACATGAATCCCATTTCTAAACTCTGGCATGCATTTTTAGCAAAAACTGCTTTCTTCAACGAGTTGTAGGATATTCTTGTGGTAATTAGCACTTACTGTGCCACGCAATGTATTTGAGTAGTCCAGATGTTCTACTGGGAAGTAGTGGAGTAGCAAAATGGAGCCCTGTGGTGAGGCACAACAAATCACTCAAGCATGAAAGTGTAGGTTTATTTTGGTGTGTTTCTAAAAATTATTTTGAAAGAGTATATGGTTTTTGGCTGGTAAAAGTATTCCATCAGTTAAGGAAAGCAGTAGCAGTTACTACTGTAGTTTTATTTGAAGTATTTTTCCTACTTTGAAGTGACTGCATACAAATGAGATCTCTCCATACCTAAGAATTGTTATCTGCGTTCACAATTACATGTACTTGATCTAGTGTCAAATGTAGTGTTTTCTTCCCTTTTTTACTCTTGTTATCACTGAGACGCCTATGCAAGAGAGAAAGGTAAATTATTTCCCTTCCTGTGCATCATCAGAGAGATTGTTTATTAAATTCTAATTATAGAACAAATCGGTTACAGTAGCAAAAACCCATTGAGGGCAGTGAAGTTGCATGGGGAGAGATAATGTGGCCTGAAGGACTCTTATTACTGATGCTTATGAGAGAGAAGCAAAAGGCACCAGGTTAAAATCTGTTTTCTTATGCACTGAATATATTAACTTCAAGTCTCCCTTAGCAACAGTATGCATGGAAGCTTAAACTGAATTTTTTAGGACACTACAAGGTTATGTTGCAGTGCTCGTGTTTAAGAGTAGAATAATACTTTAATACAGAAATAAAGGTTGCTTTTAAGTGGTTAAAATTATCAGCTAAAAAAGCTTAGTAAATACTTTGAAGGAATAATTTAGTCAGTTCATGCATCGTTTTCTAGAATGAACGCCTATAAACAAACCAAGAGTGGTTATAACAAGCAAGTTATTTGCAATAGTGATTTGCATTTATTTAAATAATTTTGTGTTAGTATAATTTACTTGTGGATTGTTTATTACCAAGTTGGTGCCAGTGTCTGATACTTAGTTTTTGAGCTGGATCGATCAGTAGTGACTGATCACAGAGGGTTCGTAGTATTGTCTGCTTCTTGTACTGGCAGAAAAAAACATGGAGGGGAGTGTTTTGCCTTTGTGAAAGGTAAGATAAGTAAGATAGAAATAATCTCAAAATGCTCCATTACATTTACTGTTAATATTATAAGCCTTATGGACATACTATAAGCCCATAAACCAACATTTTTAATGGCATAAAGTGACAAAGTTTTAAAGAAGTTTTAGTTCTTTGTTTGCAAGGAGAGAGGAAAATGACCTGCTATATTAGATCTACTCCTTTCTTCTGCTTTCGGTGAGCATCTAGCTATTTTTGTGTTTCTTCTTCTGTGTGAGTCTCCCTTATAACCAGATAGATATATAATTTGTCACATTATTTTGCTTTACTGAGATTGTGGGCCAATTTGCAAATATTAAGGCTTTTAGAACCCATGCAAGTATTAAAACAATAATGAATCATGAAGAATAACATCAGATTTATTCAGACTTATTTGAGTTTCTGGAGCCACACAATCAAACCAAATGTATTACTTTTTCTTCTATGCTCATTTGAATCTAGCCTGGCCAATCTGATTAAATCTAAAGAGCTTCCTGCTGTCTTCTAGCAGGAGTCTGTATAATATCTGTCATTCAGAAATGCAATTTATTTGTCCATTTGTTTCTTTGTGAGTGCAAATTATTTTGTTATTTCCCACTTTTACTTGTGTTGGCATTTGCCTCCATTTTCCAGATCTATTTTTTTTGTTGGTTGTTACAATATTTGCAATCCTAGATTGCACACACACACACAATTTGGCATTCTCCTGCTGTTACAAAGCACAGTGAGGAAATGAAAGCACTAAAATATGAAGGCAATCGTCAGGTCATTTAGTCAGTGTCAGCCTTGGCAAGCTGGAGGGAAGGATAATTTGGCAAGAGTTTATTTTTAGAGGTAACTAATGTCATTTTTTTTTTTTTTTGATACCTGGGCCATCATTTTCCTGATAATTTTGTTTTGAATAAAATTTTAGAGCAGATTACTTCATTTATGCCTGTAAATTCTAGGTGTCAATTGCACATTGGGCAAATTATTCAGGATATACTTCTAGGTGAAATACCAATAAGACAGCACTTGAAAGCAGGTAGCTGAAAAAGACTTTTTCTTGATGTGTTGCATCCCATCCAAAATATAAAAGGGAAATCTGCCTCCATACATGATAAGCAGAGTTCAAAAGGAGACTGGCTATCTGTTACTAAACCAAACAATGTAGTTGGCAAAAACAGATAAGTTTTTGTTATGCAATACGGAAGCAAAGTCTGTGTTGCCAGTCTGCTTGCTTTGTTCCAACAACATCAATTGGCCAAACTGATATTATCCGTAGGAACCTTTCCTTGTTTATATCTTTAGACCATCATGTTTCCAACAGCACTATGTCTGAGATGCTGAGACATCCTCGTGGAAGGCAAAAGTCTCTTCTCTGTCCATTGACTGTTGCTCACCGCCACAGTGTTACTACCTGTATGTTAGCCCCACAAGTATGATACTATTAACCTTCCTTAGCCTATTTCCATGGCCAGCAATCTGGCCTCCACATCATCCCCCAGGACTCATTCAGTAGGTCCCAAGGAGCATGGGATGTAGGAATGGTCACCCTCATGATATCACTCTATGAAGGAAGTGCAAAGTGCAGTGCTTTAGAAGGGACTGAAGGCAGCTGTCAGCTTGGCTTCTTTTCTCTGGCTTCGGCTCAGGTCTGGTCTGGCACACAATGTGCTGTCCCTCCATGCTGAGCCATGTGAGAAAGCAGGGGACCCTGATGAATCCTGTGTTCCCGTCTGCTCAGCTTCTTCAGCCTAGGCACCCACAAACCTCTTTTCCCTTGTCAAACCTTCAGGCTTGTAATGCTGTGGTTCCTGTGCCTCCATCACTGGCACCATCATCTGGAGCTGCAGTTCATCCAAACAAGTTCAAGGATTTTGACCAACAATCCCGCAAGTGGAAGTAATGATGTTGGTCCTCTCCTTGGACCCAGTCCAAAAGAATCATAGAATAGAATAGAATCATAGAATGATTTGGTTTGGAAGGGATCTTAAAGATCATCTAGTTCCAACACTCCTGCCATGGGCAGGGACACCTTCCACTAGACCAGATTGCTCAAAGCCTCATCCAGCCTGGCCTTGAACACATCCAGGGATGGGGCATCCACAACTTCACTGGGCAACCTGCTCCAGTATCTCACCACCATCAGAGTAAAGAATTTGTTTCTAACAGCTAATCTAAATCTTAAAAGCGTTACCCCTCGTCCTATTGCTACACTCTCTGATAAAGAGTCCTTCCCCGTCTTTCCTGTAGGCCCCCTTCAGATATGGAAGGCAACTATAAGGTCTCCCCAGAGCCTTCTCTTCTCCAGGCTGAACAACCCCAACTCTCTCAGCCTGTCCTTATAGGACAGATCCTCTGATCATCTTCGCAGCCCTCCTCTGGACCCGCTCCAACAGGTCCATGTCCTTATGCTGGGGGCCCAGAGCTGAACACAGTACTCCAGGTGGGCGAGCAGAGTAGAGGGGCAGAATCACCTCCCTCGACCTGCTGGCCACGGTTCTTTTGATGCAGCCCAGGATGCGGTTGGCTTTCTGGGATGGGAGCACACACTGTCAGCTTATATTCAGTTTTTCATCCACCAGTACCCCCAAGTCCTTCTCAGCAGGGCTGCTCTCAATCCCTTCATTGGCCAGCCTGTATCCATGTTTGGGATTGCCCTGACCCAGGTGCAGGACCTTGCACTTGGCCTTGTTGAACTTCATGAGGTTCGCACAGGCCTACCTCTCTAGCCTGTCAAGGTTCTCCTGAATGGCATCCTTTTCCTCTGGAGTATCAACTACACGACTCAGCTTGGTGTCATCCACAAGCTTGCTGAGGGTGCACTCAATCCCACTGTTCATGTCCGTGACAAAGACTTTAAATAATACTGATTCCAGTACGGACCCCTGAGGGACACCACTTATCACTTGTTTCCACCCAAACTTCGAGCTTCCATCTTTGAGTGCGACCATCCAGCCAGTTCCTTATCCTTATCCACACTACCAGGTTTCTGACTATCTTTGCTAAGTCTGTAAGGCCACAATGAAATTCAGTCATATTCCCTGGTAATTACCTGTCTCCTGCCTGTTCACTACCAAGACAATAGACTGGAAATGTTCAGGAGATCAGATTTCCTATATCACTATCCACTATCACTGTCACTTATTTTAATAACCGCTGCATCTTCTGAACATAGGGAGAAATCTTGATTTTGAGATCATGGTCTTAAGCATCCCTCCAGTGTCACTTTCCAAACTGCCAAGTGCTTTCTATTCTTTAATAATAGAAATTACAGTCTCCTCTGTCATGCTCCTCCTCCGAGAAGTGCGTTATAGTTACTCTAGCTGAGACCAAGATAACTTCTCTGGCTTTTTCACAAGTGTTACATGATGCATCAGATATGGCTTGGAAGGCCATGGTCTCTGCAACTTTAACAAGATTGTCCAGTCTTCTTATCTCCAGAAGGAGACGGAATCCCTGGTTGAAGACATTATTTATTGTAGTTTAAACTCAGCAAGTTCTTAAATTATGTGTTTTAACTCAGACTGACTCTGGTTGCTTTGGGGATGAAACCAAATACCATAGCTCTTAGCAACAGCTTAGACTTCCTGACTTCCTGACTGCTCCAGATGTTGCTATGGATTTCAACATCTAAAGTCTTCCTCCAGAAAATGTTTCCCCACCTTGGACATCGTCTTCCTGCTAGTGCTCATACAGGCACACCCAAGAGCCCCAGGTTAAGCATTTTGTGTTATCTGCTGTTATTCTCTACCTACCATCCCCTCTCCCTTTGAGAATAAGTTCACTTCACTCTTCAAAACATCTCTATGCATATTTGGCTGAGCTCTCACCACTGTAGTCAAGGCTGCAAGTATAACTTGCCTCTCTGCACCCCCCCAACAGGCTAGACGAGCGTCTCATTCTTGGCCCAGTTAATTCATTTCTGCTCACCTGTCCCTAATGAAGATGTTTCACATGCAACTTTTCTCACCTCCCTGAAAGGGCTAGGTGAGTGCCTAGTCCCTCACTTAGACCTGAACTTATTATTCAAGACTCTTTTGGACCCTTCTACGCTGTAAATAAGGGTGTCTTTCCTGATAGATACCTCTTGCACTAAGAAACTGGACCTTATGGCTGTTCTACTTATAGCAATGTTCTTTCAGGAGAGGGTCACCCTTCAAGGACAGCTTAAGCTTCTCACCCACATTGCAGCCAAGACCTACCTTAACTAGGAAACCAGCTTGCCTGGTTTTCAGTTGGTTGTTGTGGGGTTTTTTTCCCCACGCTGCCTACCTCTGTGGTTGAGGCTTTTTTCCCCGGCCAGCGTCAAGAGGGATCTTTCTTTTTATACTGACAACACCAAATCCTGGAGACTGTTGCCAAGTCTGATATCTTAGTTCTCTCCGTGTGCTGCCCATCCAAGTGAATACAGCCAGTTTCCATGCAACTGCTGAGGTGGAAACAGAGAGCAGTGCAGACTTTCTCCTGGGAAATATGTCTTTCCCTGACAGTTGCCACACTGATATCCAGAGCTTTTGGCAAATCCGTGCCTGACGCTACACCGTACAGCTCAAGCATGTCATTAACATTTACTAAAGGGTTCCTGCACTAGCTGTTTTCATGAACACCTCCAAGACCTACACCCAGGTAAATATGAACATATGATGATTACTGTCTGGAATTCTCTTCTATGTGAATGTACATGGAGCTACTAGTTGAAGATGGAAAGAGAAGTTACCAGCAACTGGCTTCTTCAAGAAGTATAGTCCACATATACATTCACATCCCATCCTCCTTCCCCCTTCTGTCTGCATCCTTCCAGAAACCTGGTGGGATTGAGACTGTGCAGCTGAGAGATGGCTGCAAAGGCCATTGGGCTCCTTCGAGAGATGCCTGTGACTGCTCCAAGGGGAAAAGTTACCATGTCATCATCATAGGATATACTCTTTGAATGCACACATAGACAGTGCATATTGAAAAACTGGTTGCTGATATTTTTTTTATTTAAAAAGGAAAACATCATTCAAAAGGAAATGTCAGTTTTACTCTTTTTTCCTGACACTCCCTTGATTCAGTATAATTTGCATACTGCAGCACTCGTTATGTCTGTGTCAAAGAATTGGGGGCGGTGTGGTGGTGGGGAGTGTTATATAAAATCCCACAGAAACTTGCAAAAGCAATGTGGTCTCAGTTATGAAGAAAACTCTACTGTGAATATATTTCGGTAAGTCTATTTCAGATGGGAATACTATAAAAAGGGCATAAATTACTTGCTTGATATAGCATTTTCAGTACCATGTTATTAAAAAAGGTGAGATATGGCATTCTGCTGTATCCCTCACGTCATTTAAATGGTTCTATATTTGTCAACGCAGTTGTCGATAAAATTTCATTGCAGCATTTCTTTTTATCACTTGCAAGTTTATGGGGCTACTTGAGATTTTATTTTATTTTGTAAATCAAAGACTATAATGAGACTGTTCTATAATAACATAAAAAGGGGCTATCCTGTGGATTCCTCATTCTAAGAACATCTCTTCCAGACCAAGCTTACTCCCTGCTTCCACTGAACTGTATAATTGTGTCTGCTTAGGTTTGAAATAGGGAATTACATAGCAGAACAGAAATACTTGTGCAAAGCTTTATAAAACAGAGCACCAAAACAATGATACCAGGCTGAATACCTATTTCATTTATTTTACTGTGCTAGGTGTTTCTTAGCAGTAAGAGTGGAAATATATAATTAATTTTGAATGAGTGCGGGTAGAGATAGTGCTGAGTTGTCGGTGCTCACTCTGCAGATGTATCTTTTGTGTTGAATTAGGTGGAAACAGCAACTGATTCCGATACTGAAAGCAGAGGCCTACGGGAATACCACTCTGTTGGAGTACAAGTGGAAGATGAAAAACGGTAATTCAAGCATGTACAAAAATCTGTAGTTTTTCATAACACAACGCACATTTGTAAACAGAGTTAATAACAAACATCTGGCGAGTGCTGCCCCTAAATAATTCACAAAGCCAGATTTCTTACAGGCATGCTGGTCATTTGGTAAAATTTGTAGAGATTACTTAGCAGTTGCTTAATATTTAGTTAACTTTCCAGTTTTTAATTGGAGAGAAGGAAGTGAAAGTTTTAAATTAAAGTAGTGGATTAATATAAATTCATTACTGGCAGAACAAATACAAAGCACTGTATATTGGAATACTTTTCCTTCCTCTCAGTGGCCAGTCCAGCCCAACCCACAACAGACCCCTCATGCTGATCCAGGCTTTCCCAGTCCACACAGGGGGATATAATCATTAGGACATAACCCATGGTACCTTTATCCTAAACTAGATCCAGCTTTGTAGCTTGTTCAGTCCTCCTCTAGGTTTGTAAAACGGCTGGCCAATGTACTAACCCACAGGTTATCCCTGGCAGGCACTGCCTGTTAAGTACTGGACTGGGACCATTATCTCATTTCATGGCAGCTGTCAGACAGTATCTGGCTGCTAATTGCCTTTTACCGTCATTGACTAGAAGTCATTTGAAACAATAGGCTCAGATGTGAAAAGATTTCACAAATAATCTTCACTTCTCTATCTAACTTTTTAACATAAAGCTTTTCTAAAATGCCATTATTCGGTGGCATATCACAATATAAAATCAACATTTAATGGCCATCCTATGAGGCAAATAAAAAATACCACAGTTTTAAACCTGCTGCTACTACTTTTCTTTTATTAAAGGATTCCCAATAGTCCTAACTTAGCAGATTTTCAGATTTTATCTAATTACAGTTCTTAATATTTGACATTTTTTGTTACATGTACTGTACAGACTTCTATCAGGAGATATAACCCTGCAGTTCTGCTAATTATTTCCAGTTCATTTAGTAATGATACATGGTATTTTGTAGTATGAGAATAAATCAATATTTGCTTCCAGAGATAATTTAAATGATTTTCTTTTGTATCTTTGCTCAGATCAATGATGCCACTATGCATTTTGGTTTTCCTCTATGTTGTTACTCACTGTCTTATTTTAGTGAGATATGCACAAAGAAAAAATATTTAGCATAAAGTCCAAGGAGAAAAACAGAATCTGCTCACTGAAACATTATTCTTTGCCTCTGTACAATCACATATGTATTTATAAGTCTTAATCTCTTTTCTTTCCTCCCTCTTCACCAAGACACGGACGATTCAAGCGCTCAAACAGTGTAACCGCAGCTGTCCAGGCTGACCTGGAACTGGAGGGCTTTCCAGGACACATCACCATGGAGGACAAGGGACTTCAGTTTGGCTCGTCATTCCAGCAGCACTCAGAGCCCAGCACGCCCACCCAATACAGCGCAGTGAGAACTGTACGGACACAGGGACTGTTCAGTTACAGAGAAGATTATAGGACCCCAGTTGACACCTCAAACCTTCCACCACCAGAACCCTGGCTAGAGCCAGCCATTGAGACAGTAGAGACTGGTCGAATGTCTCCTTGTCGACGGGACGGATCTTGGTTTATGAAGTTGCTACATACTGAAACTAAGAGAATGGAAGGATGGTGTAAAGAAATGGAAAGAGAAGCAGAAGAAAATGATCTTTCTGAAGAAAGTAAGAACATTTGGTATCTTTTCTTACAGATGACTGCTAAAATAAGAAATCTGTTAGGATAAAGTTGTGGTCTGTAGTTTTTCCTTACTCATTTTGTAGTACCAAAGACACCCTATGGAACGATTAAGTATAAGACCCCCATCCTGCAACTGACTGTGCAAGCTGATGTTTCCCAGAGTAAGGATTTGTGGAGCCAAAGTCTGGTATTAGATATGGCTCAAATGGTGCAGTAGCTCCATCCACAGCTCCAACTCAGACACGTTCTCCTCACTCACTTCTGTGGCTCCAGTGCTTGACCCTTTACTAGAGCACACAAGATGATCCTACATGAACATTTTTTTGCTGTTCTCCTGAAACCTGAGAATTTACCTCTTATTAATGAACAGTCATGTTTAAAATGTTTTCATTCCTTTACAGGCACTTCCTCCTATCATAAAGGGTCTGTTGGAAGAACAGAAAGGAGTAGGCAAGAACAATAGTTAAAGCACTTCTGCAGTTACACAGGCATATGCACTATCAGATAGTTCGGCTGCATTTTCTTATTACAATTTTGTCAAGAATCATTATTATTCTCTCACGTCCTGTGGACACCTTGAAAGGAGTGATGGGATAAAGTGAAAAATAATGTAGACTATTTTGGAACAAGATCCAAGCCAGCACTAATGATGGTAATATATCAAAGTGGTCCTAGCACTCAGTAGCCAGCTCCCTGTGATTCCCTCTGAGGTCAATTATCCTTGTTCTTCAGGCTCAGTTTTATAAATATTTCAATTCCTGCCAATCTGAATTATTGTCTCAGACGAGATTTTCTCAGATCACAAATTAGTTCATATTAAGTTTTCTTACTAGCATCTTTTCTTGCACTCTCATGAATCTCACCATCCCCTCCAAATACTCTTTCCTGATTGTCTTCTTTCCCCCTCAATGAGTTCCTGCTATGATCTACCCTGACGTCTTGGGACAGGCCTGCATGGTGACTAAAAGGCCAATTTCTATTTCTTGCACTGGCCTTTTCAAAAGAAAGAATGTCTATGTTTTTACCTCATCATTTTTTATTTTACAGTGATATTTCTCCACTAGATTGTGCACAAGTCTGCCAAGTAACAACATAGGATTTGGGGTGGGGGAGAGCATAAGGCTAGTTTTCTTCCTTCAGCCTCCAGTGCTTGCTGGTGTGTAGGGTTTTGTCCTTATTTTCATCGTGGCAGAGCAGAGCTGAGAACTTTCCCTTTGCATTGATACTGTGATGACTTTAGTACCCTCGTAGGGACTGTTAAAGTACGAATAACAAAATATTTTGCTTTGCTTAGCCTGTGTGAGGATTTCCAAGCCTTCTTTCATAATGGTAATTTTTTTTAATACTTCTTTTTACCATATACATCTTATTTTTCAATTCCTCAAATCTTTGCACTGCTGAATACTGCCTTTTCTCTGCCATCATTAAGTATCCAAAAGCCCCTGCTTCTAAGGTTGCCTGTTCCTGATGGGGAGACATCAGTGCTCACTATCTGAAGCTGAAGTTCAAAGAGCAAGACTTTAATCTCCTTGGAAAGAGTAAAATTATTAGGGAGCAAAGGGGAGAAACACACAGGCTGTTAGCCCCTCTCTTTCCCTAGGAGGCCAGTGAGGGGTCTGCAGGCAAGGGGTGGACGTGTCCTACCTCCTTTCCCTGCAAGCTCTTCCTCGTGTGCAGCCCTAATCAAATCTGCAGCCACGTGAAATGAGCAGTGGGAACACTCTCACGTCAGTACTCCTTCTTCACTCGGAGACACAGATAGGGAGTTAGCGGTGTTATTCTCTGGGATGTGAAGCTGCGTACTACATTTGGAAAACTTGGAGGAGCTGATTTTAGCTGACTGCCCATTCCCAGGTGCAGAACACCCTCCCTCCCACCATGTGAAGCTATGCTCTTGCACTCCAGAAATACTCTGAAACGCGTTGCCGTGAGGGGGAAAAGGCAATTAGGAAGATAGTTTTCAGTAAATTGTACAGAGGACATGAAGACAAATTGGACTTTGGTAATTTTTACTAATATTCAGAATTAGTGACACCCTTTTAACGTAGAACATTTCAGTCAGAAAACAAAACGGAATATCAGGATTTTGTTTCCCCGTTTGCAGAGTGACTATGTAAGAGAAAAAGAAAGAGCAATTCCCTCATACGGAGTTACTACAACACAACTGAAATGGACCTTTGCGATCCCCTTTTTAAACTAACAAAAATGGGTTAATTACTTGTATTTGGGGGAATATTGTGACCTCCCTAATAGGTTAGAGAAATTATTATAGAATAGGTTTATATAGCGTATGCAAAATCAGATGTTTGTCTTCAGCTTATTTTCAGAAGTGACATCCAGACTTCCAATTTTCCATTTTATGTGAGGCGTTGCAAGAGCTCTTCCTCAAATAATTTCCAGATCACATTATCTTTGAAATGGTGTCCCTTCACCTAATATAGCTCGCATTAAGTAAAAGGAAGTTATCAAAGAATTATTTTCACTGAGGGAATGCACTTCACAGCACTTTAAAATTTCAGTGTGAGTAATTTTTTTCCTGTTGAGTCTTTGACACATTTTGTATCCCCAGTTTGAGCTATGGAGGTTGAAAGGTATGTATCCACAAGAACTGAAGTTTAATGATATCCCAGCATGAAATGTATCTTGACATATTTAAGCATTTTGCAGTTCCCTGAAGAAAATACAGGAAAATGGGGGAGCCAGAAGCAACTTAATCTGTTTTTCCATCTTCCAGCAGGAGCTACTATTCCCAAAACACTTCACAGCAAAGTTTGTACATTCAGACTGTCATTGCTAATGCTGAATCATTTATTTTTGGCCTGGGTATATTAATTGTACCTGAAGACCGAATACAGCTTTGCATCTCATAGGACAAGCCTGTCTTTATGATACCCTTTCTATTTGTTTTAATCACGGGAAGAGTTAAAATAGAACTGCATTTGAGAAAACAATTTCATTTTCTGCATTAACACAATAGCCCTGAGATCACAGAAAGCTGCCTGATTGCTGTATCGATTTTTTCTTTCCCTGTAGCTTTTCTGCCATAATGTTGTTTTAAGAACTTCACTCATCAGGTCTTACAAAAGGAGAAGATAATCATTGCAGCAAAAATAACCTCTCTCTTTTCCTTTTCACAGAATTTGTTTATTTGGTCAGTTGCCATGAATTGTATTTTGGAGTCTCTGCAAAGTTCATATTTTGTTTGTGAGGGCAGTTATTTGTGTTCTCAGTGTTTATTGTAACATATATAGAGAGATATATATAAAATATAGATGTGGCTGTAACTGTTCCCAGGGTAGGTCATGTGATCGTTTGCACTAGCAGGGTGCCTTCGAGCAAAGATATGTGTTTCTCAAGGGTGCTGACTGGAGTTTCAGTTTTACACCCTGAAAATTGTGTTTGGCTATACTGGTGCGTAGGTGATGACAAGAAAAACACTCTCAATTGTCACAAAGCTATTGAAGACCAAGAGGGCCAGGACTCTGCTGCCCGCAAGCTCTGTGATGGGAGCAGGGAGTCCAGCTTGTAGGAAAGGTCTGGCAGAGGGAAGCAGCAGACATCCTGTGCTTCCAAATGCCACGTGCTCGGCCACCAAAATATGTCAGTGCCCAAGTCAAATGGACAACAGCCACACAGAGTTTACTCTCATATAAAAATCCAAAGATAGGTGCAAAAAAATTAACTATAGTATAAACTATGCCAGCAGACAGGTTGTTTTGCTGCTATCTTCTGCATCGTGGTTAGGAGCTTTGCTGCCATAGCTACATAGTAAAGGGATCTCTAGTGTAAAAAAGGCATTAGAGAGAGCAAGCCCTTCTCTCCCCTTACCCCTTCATTCCATGGATGCTGGATTTTTCCTTGCTAATCCTCTGGCTGATGTTTCCAAAGTACTGCAAGGGCTTTACTAACACAGCTGAATAGTAACAGAAAACATAGAGTTAAATCTCCTATACTTTGGGGAAAAAAAAAAAAAAAAAAAAAAAAAAGNTCTTTATTTAGAAAAAAAAAAAAAAAAAAAAAAAAAAACCAAAAAAAAAAACAACAAACCAAAAAACCACCCTCACAACCAATTTATTTTAGTATATTCGTCAATTAATCATCCATAAAAAGCTTTCTTAGGTGCTTGACCAAATACGGGTTATCCTTTAACCAAAGAGAAATTACTAACATAATTTCCTAACGCTTTTCACAAACTTATCCTTCAGGAACTATTGCAATTTACATTTGGAGTGTTGTGAATGACTACAGGATGTCTTAATTGCCCTGAAACAGTCTTTAAAGTCAATAAAAGAAAGTCCCATAGTGGGGAATCTGAGAATTCCTCCTAGCAATTGTGGTGTTGTGCTCAAATTTTCTCCTCTTTGAACTCAGCTCCATTGAGCAATGTAAAAAGCAAATTTGCACTGAGTCCTACTGGGTGCACAAGGATCCCATTGCCTTACCTACCCTCCAGAGCACTGTCAACTGGTAGCTGTGCTGTCCTAAAATGTCATCTCACTCTGAACATTATACATTTATTATTACACCTACCTGCTGTGTTGATAGTGAAAAAGACACATCTTTCTCAAGATTACTAATTTAGGTTTAGAGATTAGACAAATGTCATGCCCTGCTTTGAGTTAGGAGGTTGAACTAAATGCCAGTTTGAATGTTTTTTCCAGGCATATTTTCTCAGATTGTGTGGAGCAATGTATTTACGAGTATAGAAAAAAAAAAAAAAAACACAGAACAATCAACTAGAATGAAAATATAAATTAAAACACGTCATTTAAATAAACAGTAATGAATGCCAGAAGCAGATTGATTGTTAGTAGTTTCTCATTGCTGGTGCAGCAGTGGCACAATTGAGCAAAGCTTTTAACTTGTCAAGAATAGAGTTACAGCATCAGACTGTTAATCGTGGTTTCGTCAATATAGATCTAACTTTTCCTCCTCTACCTTTGTGATATGAAACCATTTTCAATTACAAGATTTTGTAGCATTTCTCAAGCAATACAACACATATGTATTACTTGCAGTTTTGTAATATACTTACTGCAGGGAAAAGACACCATTGTGTTAATTGTGTATGTTTTATGCAGGCAACTTACGCAATCTCTATCCAGGGTATAAATCCTGAGCCTGCCTCTACTGAAATCATGGTCAGGGTTTTGTATGTCTTCAGAGTAGAAGCCATACAGGACCACACAACAAAAATGGAGCGCTTCATACGCTTCAGGGAGCGGAATTAAGGTTGTGTGACTCTCTCCTGACATTCAAGTAAATATAACATTATCTTAATGGAGGGAGGTATATGGATTATGTGAAAATTACATATATTTATGTGTGTTGATAGATTTTATCATTATTTATTTACAATCAAAATCTTCTAGGCATCACCAAACATCTCAATCTCTCCAGTCTCTAACATTCATCATTCTTTCATGGAGATAATCAATCTGCACTCATCAGAATAATTCCCCAATGCATGAAATTAATAACAAGGCTTTGGCTGTCTATTAATATTGTGCTAAAGATTATGAATTGAAGTGTTTTAATACTTTAATTTAATTACAGCAAAGCAGAGTAGCATGAATATGAGAGATTCTAACTTCAATGTTTTATTATGTCTGATTTACTTACTGAAATGGAAATAGAGTTAGATCTTTAGTAAATGCTTGGGCTGTAATAATGCATGTGTATTCATCGCTGTGACTCAGTGACACATGCAGGTAGCCCAGAACCACTGTCTTAAGTCCCCGATGGATGTGTATCACACCAAAATGCTGCATTGCCGGTGCCTGAGTCTTGCGTGGTCTGACTGAGCTTTAAATCACCAATGCTCATTGACATGATCATTCAGGATAATGAAGATAAAACAAATATTTATTTAATGTGGGGTTAGGGTAACTGTGAGAGTCACTAGAAAACACCAATCATATATAGATGCTGTCAAGATCTACATTTCTGCAGTAGGGCTAAAACCAACGCTCCTTAGTCTATGTATTTAAGCGATGAACTTTCAATTTCAGCAGAGGAACTAAAACTGAACTTTATTCACTGAGAGACAGGCACTACAACCATCAGACTACAGAATCATCCTCACTCTCTTCCTACCCAGTAGATAGTTGAACATAGTGTGGAAGAGGCAATGTCAGGGACCTGCTACAACACCATTCCCCATCCTAGGAAAGAAGGGACTCTGTCCCCGCACTGGGAGTTTGTCTTACGTCCTGAGCTACAGAGCACCAAGGGAAAAGGATGATACAAGGCTGTTTGTCACTTAAATCTTTGCCTTTATTAAAAATCCTGCAAATGAAATCAAAGCAGTTTGTTTCAGATCAAATGAAACATTTCTTTTTTATTCAGATTTTTGTATGTTTGTTCAGGTTTTAACACCCAAAACATTGCTTTCCATATGCCAATAACTCCATAGAGGAAAGTGAGGGATTTGGTGATCAAAAACCTCAAACCAGTTAAAATGCGTTATTTCATTTGGCTAACAAAACAAAAACAAAACCCCAGTGAATTACTCATGCAGCCTTGAACCACTTAACCCTTTCACAAATGGGTGCCGCGTGGGACTGATGAATTATGCATATTGCTGTTTAATTTAGTGTTGTGGCGCAGCTGTACTGTTTGTCTAACAGAAAATGGAATAGAGTTTGAGAACCACAGCTCTACAAATTAACACATGCTTTTAAAGTTACAGAGTTTGTATGTTTCCACAGAACTGGGCCTAAAACTTCCAAATTATCTCTTGCTGCTTCTTATGGTTAAGCAGATGTTTCCCTGGTCTAGAGAAAGCAGAACCAAAATGTAATACCTGTTCTCAAAATATTTTTTCCACGTGCCACTCAGTCCGCTCCTATACTTATTCTAAATAACAACAAAAGGTTAAGCCTTGCCAGAGTTTAATGTTTTCTATATCACAGGCTGCAGATCAGTTCTGCTGTGCTATTGTGGCTTCATTCCACCCTCTGCATCTTGTTTGAATTAATCAATTTGGATTCCTCAAATTGAATTAAAAGATGACAGAGTAATTCCTGTCTTACCCCTACCCCTACCTCTCTCTGTCTTTCCCCTAAGCATTATTTAAAGATCTGGAAATTCTCCAGATAAAACTCAATCTTCCATTGAAACCCCAGCTTATAATGCTTTTTAAATGCTTTTTCAGCACAGAGAAGGATGTGGAGGAAAGGAAGTGTGGGAAAGGAGGTGTAGGAAGGAAAGTATATTGCTACCTACCAAAGTGTGGTATTTATCCCAGCAAATGTGGGAGTCCCGGAGGAGGTAGTTTTCTAGGGATAAGCAAGTCAATAGAAAGAAACAGTCATCTCCAGGAAGAGATTCAGCTCGTCTAAAAATAAGTGCCTAACATGACTGAGCTGATGAGCTCAGATGACTGATTATAGAGCATCCAGAAATTTTGATTTAGACAGATGACTCTTGGAAGCAAAGTCAAGTAAAATTAATTTGGTCCCTTTCCTCAGTGCTTATGCACACTGTAAATGGCAAGTACACTGACAGTGGAGAAAGCCCAATAAACCATGGGGGCTGATCATTCTTCAGCAAAGTCCTGGAGCACCTGATTGTGTCCCACTTCATCTGAAGCTCCTGTGCTTAGGTCTTTGCATGTTTTCTTGGGTAGGCAACCTGTAACTCCCAATGGAGGTACCAAGACATGTCTCAGAGACATGATTCCTCCGAGGATCTCATCCTTATGGGTTTAATGTATTAACCTTACCCCCAGAATAGACAGGATAAAAAGAGCTCACCCAGGGGTCATCCACACAACTGAGTGAAGTCATTTGTGATTGCAGAACCAGAAGATATTATCTAAGGTACATATAAAGCTCCCTTTAACATCAGAGGGAACAGACATCTAACTGGTTCTTGACGCAAGACTATTTCAACGGCTTTCAATTTACATGAGCAAATGTAAATGGGGTGGGGGGTTGTTATTTACTTTGAAATTTAAGATTGTTCTCAAAAACATATGCATGTATGCCCACTTCAGGAAGCTGTCTGTATTCCCTTTTTTTTTTTTTCTACTTCCTTAAGCAAATACAGTCTTAGCTGTTCTGAGTTATTAATGTATCATGTTATTGCCAAAGAGTAAGGTGCCACAGAGCTTTCCTATATCTCCATCTTTTTCAAAAACCAAAATATTTAAACCAAATATTTAATTCCGTTATAAAATAAACAGTAATTTCAGTTTCATGGTTTTTTGAGCTGGATTTTGCATTTACTGCCAAAAGACATCTATTGGTAATAACCTATCTGTATGCTTAGTCCTAGGTAAGATCCGAAGTGCTGTTGGAAGTGCTCAGCTCCTCATGTCTCAGAAATTCCAGCAATTTTATTGGCTTTGTCAGCAGAATCTGGTAAGTCACCATGTCTGGCCATTCTTGAAGAGTCTAAGGCTATTCATACAAAACATAAATTTAAATTTTGGAATTTAATATTTTTACTTCAAAGGCAACAACAAAAACAAGTGTAGCATACCCAGACAGCAGCATTCTGAAATGTCACTTTCATGTCTCACATTTTGTCTTACTGCTCTTCTTTTTCCTTTTTTTTTTTTTTAACTTAATCCATAAGTGTGGTGTTCATACATTTTTTTGTCAAAGCAAGCATGTAATTTCAGTCTGGCTGCATTTTGTCTTTTCTTTTTTTGCTGTCTTTATTAAAGAAAAAAAATGAGAAGGGAACAAATGCAAGTTTTCTGAGACATAATATTATGGCTTATTTTTGTAATACCCTAAAATAGTAACTATATTTCTGGTAAGAAAGGAGAAATTTTTCATGTTACAGTAAGTGGAGAATAGTAAACTTGCAGAATAGTGAAGAAGACATGATCCAGCTTTCTACCTGCCTGAAAATAGGACTGATCTTGGAAATGGGAATATACATAATGTTCATAAAATTGCGTTTCATAATTTGCATTGCCAATTATATATAAGATGTCCTAGGGCTAAAGGAACAGATGCAGTATATTACTTGTGAGAGTTACTGCTATTGTTCTGGAAGTTCATTAGAGACTAATTCAATTCTAAATGTTATTTTCATTAATATGACAGCCGCCATCAGTGATATAAACATTGTGGCAAGACGATACTAACCAATAGAAGAATGTAATTCTTCCAGCTCTGGCTGGTGGTAAAGCACCTGCTTTCTTTGGCTCACTTGAAAATCAAGCGTAACTTTCACCTTTTGACTGCCCCTACACCTCATACATTAAAAGTGCTGAATTCTGTTGCATGCATGACAGCAGACATGGTCTGTATGTCTGGTTAGATACATTTTTTTACTTGTTAGTATTTGTCATATAACTTTTTAAGGTGAAGCATTCATTCTGCAGAGACCTACTTGCTACTTTCCATCCATAAAGTTGAAAATTCAGAATTCCTGGAACTGCAATCAAATTTTACTGAGAAAGTCATGCCAAAAATGTCCTACCTTCCAATAGAAAATGATAAGATACATGGTCCTCATTAGGAAAGAATCCAATTATCCACTTCAAAGACTCTGTCAAAACAAGAATTTTAATAGCTGTTACGGAGTGACAGAGGAAATATGCAAAGTCAGGCAAGCAGGGGATGACCACATTTGTAATATCAAATACATCATGTGTGCTCCCTATCTAGTCATTTGTTTCACAGCGAAAGAAGGAAATCTTCATCAATGTCTAAAAGTTTCTCACTGCAAATTTCAAAGTGCCCTCCATTACCTGATTGATTAAGCTATGCAAACTAAGATTTGGAGAGCCTAACCTCCACTCCACTTCATTTATCTTGAAGTGGGTCCAGCACTTGTGCTCGAGAGCGTTACTGTAATAACAAGAGCAGCTCCTGCCCAGCACAGCCGTCAGCTATGTGGAACTGCGAACAATTCATTACTGCAAAAGCAGTATGAGCACAAGGAGAAATCTACAGCTTTGCAGACAACATGACCAAAAAACTGGCAAGATTTTATTTCTCTCGTTCTTATTTGGGTAGTAAACCTTTGAACTCCATAACAGCAGCTTTATCCCACTCTGAAGATTTAGTCTCTGAATATTCTTCAGCTTCATTAAATCAGCAACGGGCTCTGCAGAAAGCAGCAACTGCAGAACTGGACTTTTAGCTCATTCATGTTTTGAGGCTTTTCTTCCTATGCCTAATGACACAGTTTGTTGTTAAATAGTCACTTAGTGCGTATCCACAGCAGGCTGTCCATATGCTCCTAAGGCAGCATCTCCGTGCCCCATGTGAACGCTGCCAGATAGCAGCCGGTTAGTGCATTCCCCCTACTTGAAAACATCTAGCACTTACAGGGCTACCACACAGCAGTTTCTCTAACAGTGTTCTACAACAATAAGCATAAGTGTGAGACAAAGAACAGTGGTGTTTACTTCTTCCAATTCAAAATGCAGCAAGGGGTTAGAAAGAGGAATATACTTACTTAAACTGAAATTGAACCAGGAAACTCACCTGTTGCCTATGGACCTTTCTAAAGGGTCATGGGAACTTCAAGGGACACGTTTGCTTATGTTCTGGGTTAAGATCTCTCACCAAAGACTCTCACTTAGGGTAAATTCATAAAATGTAAGCTTCAATGAAGTTTTTTTTAAGAATCTGGCTGGCTGTCTCCTGCAGTGTACTGTTCCCGCTAACTGCTAGAAAAAAAGCACCACTGATTAATAACTACTCCCTTCCGCATTATTCACATTACCTCTTGTAACACCCTGTTTTTTTCTTTGAAGTGTCCTCCTCCATACTCTAGTCAGCACAGATCCTGCTCAGCTCGTGAGATCATCGCTCAATATGTCATGGTTGCAGGCAAAAACAGAGCAGCTCAAGCACCAGCTAGGTACTTTTTGCTTGCTTTAGGCTTCCTTCAGAAGGAGGGCTGCAAAGCTGAGTCCCAAATAAGATACAAATAAATGAGCAGCTTCTGAGAAGAAACAGGTTTAAGCCAATCTTTTCAAAACTTAGTTAGCTGTAATAGTAATCATTTGTGCTAGTATTTCTCCATGGACTGTGGATCCATAAGCCATAGCAGCAGGAGGCAGCCCTCTTGTGTCCAGACAATGCACCGCACACTCCTGTGCAAGCAGCCGTGCTGGAGGCCACGATCTTCCCAAACACGATGAGCAGTGGGGCACGCAAAGGTACAGAAGAGCAATTAGCCTTGATTCAGAAGGCAATGGCATTTCAATGAGTGGCATCATTTTATGGCTGTTTAGATGAAACTGGGGAGAGGGACTGAGGAGACCAGGCTGGGGAGAACAGATTGCAATATAAGATATATTGCTGTGGGACTGTCCTGACAAATTTCACACAGGGAGTCAGTTCCTGAAGCCTGAGATATTGACCTCTGTAGAATAACTAATACCACTGACAGAAATTTTAAATGGTTTTGGAGTAAATTGGGATCTACCCAATTAAGTTGTTTTCAGTGAACACTAGTCTGGAGTTGTACCCTGTTTCCCAGAAGTCTGTTACAATCTATATGGCCAGTTCTGCTAAGTCCCTGAAGCTCCCTATGAGAAGGAGACTTTCTTGTAGTGAAGTGGGTAGGCTGGTTCTTGGCCCAGATTCCCAAAGCGATTTAGATATGGGTGACACTGCATGTTGTCATGCCCAGCTCCAGACACTCAGCCCCCACCGTGGCATCTGCAAACCGAAGTCTGAGTAGCAATTCCTAGTGTAAGACCACTAGAAATGTGCAATTCAAGGCAGAAATTAAATAGAAGTACTGACTTGTCTCCCAGTTTTTAGGCAACTATGTGGTGTTGCACTCAATATCTGAAATGTCTTTGTCCACTAGATTTGTAAAATTGCTTCAGCAATAACACCAGTGTTTCTAACATAGTGAACTAGTCCCTACAGCTTTTGTCCAGGAGATCCAGAATTCTTCTGGCCTGGTTTCAATTCCATCTCTCCCAGCTCCATTGTGTAGCCCATCTTAACTGCTTCCTTCTGCCCTGGAAGGGAAGAGATATTTCTCCGTCATCTTCACAGAGATGTTTACAAATTAAACCCTATTTCATTAAAGTGACAAGCCTGTCTTCTTGAACTAGTACCGATGCTCATAGAACATAGAGTTAAGAGTCTGTATGCAATCTTTTAATGGAATTTTTATCCAGCATTGACATCAGGTTGAGAGTCAAATGAAGGGTTGCCTTGCTAAATTGTTACCACCAGCGTTTGCTCCATTAAGTCTTCTGCACATAACGCCACCTAATCACATTACCTGGGGGGCAGTGCCTTCCCAGTTCCTGAGCTTGATTCGACTCCCTGGAGAACAAAATCCTACCATCCCCATCAAAATTTTATACCTTATGTATACATTTGAAAATGCAAGACAATGTGAACATCAAATTCATCAAATTCAACAACTTCGTGGTGGTGTTTTACCTTCTGATCCGCTATCATGAATGCAATTTTTAACCAGAAAGACTTCAGGCTGCCTGGAATACAAATCTTCCCTTTAATAATCAGCAGGCAGAGGCTGTCAGCTTGTTACATTTTAGAAATGCAGGCCAGCACAGCATATGGTGCTACAGAACTTCCCATGCCGCGCGGATTCAGGAAGGCTCGTGGATGAGATCCAACTCATTCATGCTTGGGTTGTGTAGGAGGCACAACTTTCCAGTCACAGCTCCCGGCTGTAAAGCACGCGTAGCCTTAGCACTGAGCAGCACTGCTGTGGCCGTGTAATGTGGTGCGATGCCTTTCCTGCCTCAAAGCACGTTGTTTAAAGCCTCCTGGTCTATTCATAGTCTCTCCTTTGTGCATGACAGGACCCGAGTGCCATGCCGAGACCAACTTCCCAGGACCTAGCAGGTTTCTGGGACTTATTGCAGCTGTCAATTGAAGACGTCAGCATGAAGTTTGATGAACTGCACCAGCTGAAACTCAATGAATGGAAAATAATAGAATCACCTGAAAGGAAGGTAAGCAGACCATGGACAATACCATTTACTCCCCATTTGTAGTCCTGCAGTCTCCTTATGCTAAATCCAATAGTGAAACACAACAGGTTTCTAACCCTAGAAAATATCTAATTGGCATGGCCCAATTTATATACGGAAACCTTCATCACATGTGAGGGTTTTTTTCTTTTTAACAATGTTGAACTGAACTGTATAACAAATAAAATTGATTTTGCTAAGTCAGTCCACTCCATAACACTTTTGTTCAAATTATTTGGATTCACATTATAAAGGCTAGAACTGAAATATATTCTGATTAATTCAGACTGAGGACAACAGTCCGAAAATTCAATCAGCCTAAACTCAGCACTCTGCTCTATTTGGGGAAGCTCAAAACTGAGCACTACAGTGTTTAATCCTGCCTGCACGACACAACTGATACTAGAACAGGAGTGCAATAAAAGCACGTGGCAAAACATAGTGTACGACAAACTAAAGCTTGGCCGGCAAAAGTTTGGGGGACAAAGAGTTCGTCTGCCAAAATGCCTGCACCTCTGTGCTGCAACTCCACTGCCTGGGAGACACCCCAGCCGCGATGCTTACAAACCGAAGGTGGCAAATTGCCCACGAAAGCAATGTAATTCTGAAACTGCCTTTCCGCTTTCTAGAGCCCCACCCCTCACCTTGATTATCCCACTATGCTTGCTGATTATTGTAGCAGTCAGACGAAGACAGCATTTGGTTTGAGTCAGTACTGTTGGCCTCAGGTGAATACTTGTTTGGTTTGGGAGGAATTAGGAGGCATTTTGACAACTCTTTCATTTCTTCATGCTCCTCTTGGATTTTAATTTTCAGCCAACTGGTTGGTGGATGGTGAGTTTGCAACTCTTGCTTACTAGTGACAACTGGAAGTAAGAAATTATTATAATGACAGCAACAGTGATGTTCCTAAGAGGGAAATAACTAAAAGTGAAAAAAAAAAAAAAATATAAGATGGGACAACAGGAATGGACCCCTTATGTTCCTGGCGGAAAACAGGAAATAGAGAAAATAAAGACTGGAAGAGCTGGCTCTTGTGGGGAACAGCATCTTAGGCTGCTGCACTGTTCCTGTTGAGTTGAGAATGTAGAACTATGTTCTTAAATAACCTTAGTTATTTAGTCTTGGCTAACGCATTGTGGTAGTAGACTCAGAATTAGTTTTAAAAAAAAGACCAAACAATGAAGAGTCTGAAAACCATAGGTGCATCAGTTCAATTGTTGTATTATTTGAATCCTGCTGTGCATCAAATTAACTGTGTTCTCCATAAGGAACAGCCCATACTCTGGACTACTACTGTTACTTTAGGAAGTGATATAGCAGAACGATCAATCATAATAACCATACTATACATACGAACTTGTGGATTCTCCGTCTTTGGGGCTATTCAGTCCAGTATTAAATATGATGTTGAGAAACCTGCTTTAACTTCAAAGTTGCATCTAATTTCAAGCAGGCTTTGAAAGGGGGTTGTATGAGATCACCTCCAGAGGCCCTTTCCAACCTAAACTATTGTACGATTCAGTGATTCTACATTATCTTTTTAAGGTCCTTATATGAGATTTCTCAGTCTCTAAATGGAGTAAAATATCAATTTCATACTTCAAAACAATTCTTGATTTAAAACCTGCAGAGCAATTTACAGCTACTTTGGTACCAAAATCTACTGACTCTCACTTTATAATTTGATAATTGTTCAATATAATTTTCTTTAAAATGGTCCAGGCTGGCAAGCAGAACAATTAGCCCTATGTTCTCTCTCTGGTTGGTGCTTGCATGTTTCCATTTAGCAATTCATAGAGGAGACTAAACTAATAGACATGTATACACAGCTGCTATCTCATATCCAGCTGAGGCTAAACTCAGTATGATTAATTTAATTAAAAATCCTGCCCTGCTAATATTAGACAGTCTTTTCACTTGATCAGACCACACAGATGCGCTGAATTCTTATTGGAGAGCCAGTGTGTGTTTCTGTTTTTAATGAATGTAATGTGTCAGCTAAAATTAAACAAATACATATGTAAGTGAGGTATGCAGGTTGCATGTGCAGGATACCTGCAAGGACAGCAGAAGGAAGCGTAGTCTATTTTAAGGCACGGGAGTGCAGAATTTGTAGCGGTCGCTCAAACAACAGGGTTTTGTCAGCGTCCCTAGTGTGGATAGCTATTCCATTAGTCAGCTGATTGGAGAGCACAAATTGAGCATGCTTGATGTATGTAACCAGTATTTTGCATTTCATGTCTTCAATTTGCATGCTCTGCTGACGGTACCTTCCACACGCAGCTCACCCTCAGTTTTAATACCCTATTGCAGGAAGAAAGAAAGGTTCCTCCTCCTGTACCAAAGAAGCCCCCAAAAGGAAAATTCCCTATCACGAGAGAAAAATCTCTGGACCTACCTGACAGACAGCGACAAGAAGCCAGAAGACGGCTAATGGCTGCTAAAAGAGCAGCCTCTTTCCGGCAGAATTCAGCCACAGAGCGCGCAGACAGCATCGAGATATATATCCCAGAGGCTCAAACCCGGCTTTAAAGACAGAATGCTACAGAGTTCCTTTTTTAAACAAAATGCTTGTACAGTTTGTCACTTACCTGGTAATTTTTGTCTCATTCTCTCCACTAAATATGCCCTTGCTGTTGTGTTCTTTGTGCCATAAGCACAGTGGAATGCTTTTGATTTCCTCAGAATTTGCTGAGCTCACCGCAAGAACAACTTCTTTTTGTATTTATTGTCTGACTTACAATCAGCTACAATGGATAGGGCTTGTCAAGACCTGACTTATCCAATATATTCTCAGAGGACAACGAGAAACACCTCTTGAGATGGAACCCAGCTTACTTTTTTGTTATTTATATTTTTATAAAATGTGTGATAATTAGGGATAAGAATAACAAACTATAAATGGGTGCATCTCACCATTCACTAGAGGCATTAGCTAATCCAAGTAGAAGGTGCTACAAATGTAAAGAGCAGGAAAGAAAGAACCCATTTATCTCTCTGACCTCCAGTTTCTTTTCCTAGAACCCAGCTAACATATTTACCCATGTGCTCTGCCACTCTTCTCATCTTTGTTACTGCAAAATAACATTAGGCCTCTCATGTCATGTCAAGTTTCTGGAGATGAACAGGGATATCCAGCCACTAAAACTCCAAAGTTCATCAGAAACCAGGATGCATACAAGTCTGGTGGTGGTGGGAATGCCCACTGAGAAACGTTTGCTGTTAGCAGTGTAACAACACTCTGAAACCTAAGCAAAATTATAATGCAAGAGGACTTGAGTGATGGGTGAAAGGAAAACGGAAGCCTTAAAAAGTTAGATCTTCTGTAGCAAGATGTGTAAAGAAAAAGTTATACTCGCTCCTTTGGAACACTCATTGCTTTTTTAACAGTTCTTTTACGTGTTAACATTTATTTTAGAAACCTTCTCTTTCATTTCAAGAGCTGCGCGACATGTAATATTTCAAACTCTCAAAATGTTATATCAATTGAGTTTCCAGGGTATCCTTGAGAAAAAAAAAAAAAATCTTGCTTGTTTAAAAATGCCAGTTGTGATGTTGTAAACAGTTTAAGAAATATGAATGTGAGTGGTAAGTATATCTAAGTTTAAATGGTTATGTTAAGGTAAAGGTGAACTGTGGTTTACAGTTGTATTTTTTTTTAGAACTATTTTTCTATGCAGTATCATTTATGGCAAGAATAAGCTTCTTGCTTGCTTCAGACGTAAAAAAAAACAAACCATGACTCAAGAGATAAGTGATTTCCAGCCATGGAATATAAGGAAAATAATATGTTTTCAAGCCTCGCATTGTCAGAAGAGAGAAGTGGTAACTACCACAGTCAAGAGGCTTTAATTTAAAACGAATTAAGACAGAATTATTCCACTTCACCTACCTTGCAGAGCCAACCGAGCTACCCAGCACTTAGAAGTCTTCAGGTGAAGACGCAATAAGATGAGTAACCCGCAGCCCCCGATTCCAAGGTTTGAATCCTACTGCACACGACTTTAGGTCAAAACAGTCTGAACCCAGTGAGACAGACAGCCCCAACTACCGCATCCCCTGTTTACCTGCTTTAACAAATGCAATGTATTTAGCCATAGGCAAAACAGCTATTTAATTATACTCGAGCACTTTGGTTCTTCACCTGATGAGCACTTTAAGTCCGAATCCCACACACCCTGCAGCCTGACGGATGACTGAAAACATGAAGTATTGTAGGTTATGCAGATCTGACATTGCTTCAAATCTGTTTTCTTTTGGTTTGTTTTCTTTTTCCTTCTCTTTTTCCTACAGTGTGTAGTGTTAAGCATGAGTTCTGTCTTTGGAGCCCAGCTGATAAAGCATGTTTAGCTTCAAGATATGAATCTTTAGAGATGAAGTTTTGAGAAGTTTCTGTGAGGAGAAAACCCTGTAAATGGAGCCTGATATCTGGTATATACTTTACCAAATAGCCTTAAACTATATTTGGAAGCAAAAACCAAGACGAATGTATACCCTTCAAAAATGAAAAAAA
>VYXH01011591.1:601355-616420 GCA_013397275.1 Burhinus bistriatus | reverse complement strand
AAAAAAAAAAAAAGACTAAATCCCTGAAATATTCTTCTATAGATGAAAATATTATATTTCCCATCCCTCATGTTTTCAAGGCATTTTCTATTAAGGAAAGAGCTGAATCCTGGGTAGTGCACAATATTGATGCTACTTCCTGTATTTGTTGTACTATTTTAAATACAACTGTACTTGCAGACATTGGCATCTTTAGTCTTGAAAACTGACACCTTATTTAAAGTGGAGCTGCTAATTAGAAATATCCACACAAAACTAAAGCCGGTGTCTTTCCTCGATTTAAGAAAGTCAAAACAAACACACACACCCCTATACGTATATATATAGATGGCAGCTGATACATTTTATCTAATTTTGCTGTACACTTCAAGGAGAAATCACACTTGACTTACTCATTTGAAACGCCCCCCCCCGCAGCAACAGATCATGCAATTAAGACAAGTTGTATTTGATCCTGCCAGTAATCAGACTTTATAAAGATAAATTGTAAAAACAATAGATTTCAGATAAGCTTAGATCCCAGCTGACCCAATAATGCTGACTTGGAGCAGTCCGTGTAAGTCTTTAATTTTAGAATCATATTTTGATAGTTTTTGGATGTGTTAAAATTTTATTAGATGTTCTCAGGCAAAAAAAGGCCTGCGTGAATGACGCCAACCCTGTATTTTACATTTCCCATGCCATTATGAGAAAATGTTCAATATAAACTTTGAATATCTGATTTCTGTTTGTTCCACCTTTGTTTCAAAAAAAAAAAAAAAAAGAAAGAATTGAAAGTAAACTAGATGCCTATGGAAAAAATCTGATAATATGTTATCTGTGCATGTTACATTTCAAAGTGCAATATATTAAATTCTTGTACAGGTAACATTCTATCATTTAACGGCAAATAAGCCATTTCTGTTTACATATTGTACATCTGGTTAGTTTAGAAAAATAACATTATGCTTATCATACTTGTGTTGCAAATAAATCAAAGTCAAATTGTTTCAGTCCCTGACACGAGAAACACAGCATGTGGTATCTTAATAAACATGTAAGCAGATCAGTGGTAATCTCACACACACCCCCATCATAAAAATTCAGTTACAAAACCAACATAGGAAGAACATAAATAAACATAAAGATAGGAAGTGGAATGCTTTGTACTTAGAGGCTTCATGGTGTAGACCCACACAGAACAGCTGGATATAGCAAAATAGTCTAGTGTTTAATTAAATACTAATTGGACTAATATTTACATTAACAGATGAAAATTATAGAAAGTCTCTGTTCATTTCTTCATTGCCTGTAAAACACAAGTATAATAAACAGAATATGGAAAATTTAAATAAAGAAAAAGAACTGACTGGTAAAATTGTTAATATTTGCCATATTTATTTTTGCTTTGTATATTTTTTTAGATTTGAAATTCTCTGTAAATTGGTGAGGTACATGATGAAGTGTTTTACTATTTCATGTTGACCTGATTGGAATGGCCTTTGGCAGCGTGCAAAGACTAATAATGTCATACAGTTTAATACCAAAAAATGACATTTTAAGTCATCCTTAAACCTTGTCGCTACGTTAGATTTGAGATCAATCAGGAAGGAATTAAAGCATGCATAGGAAGGTGTGTGGATTTCATATATATATATAAATATATATAAAAAACACATTTCATATAATGGAAATTATTTGTTTTAAAATAAGCCCATGTCCTGCTGTATCAGTAAACTAGTGGTCTAGTTTCATCTTCTTCAGCACTGCAACTGGTGTAAAGTGAGGGAATGTTTGGTCATTGGGTGGCTTTGCAAGGAAAAGAAGTAACTGCTACGTGATGACATGCCATACGTGACCCGCAGTCTCCTCATGCCCTGGTGAAGTGGTGCCCTTGAGAGGCTCCTGACCCCATGACACCCTCAGGCAACAGAAACACTCCATGCCAGGTCCTACCCAAGCAGGTCCACCCCGGCCCCCCTGTGCCCAGAGCGGGAGGCCTCCAGGTCAGCCCATCTCAGCCTTGAGCCTGCCCTCCATGGTCAGTCGGTAGGTTTGGTGTCCTCCTTGGCACTGGTGGCAGGGGGCGTGCTGGAGGTTGACCCATCAAGTGCTGGTTTGTGCATGTTAATTTGAGATCTGAAGTTGGTCTGGCAGCTCCAGGTGTCAAGCTGTGCATGCTGAAAAGCTGCGAAATCTGTGTCGCGGGAGCCTCAGTATTAGACAGAGAGCTTAAGTGAAACGTGAATGAGCATTACTCCCGTTTACTGTTCCCAGGGCATCTTACGATGTAGTGATACCACTGGCAAACTGCATTCAAGGTGAGGAATATCAGCAAACCCCTTAAGTTCTAGAGACGTGCTTCCTGGTGTACAACAGGTTGACGCTTAGGTTTATATAGTGCCTTTCATCCAGAAGGATCTCCAAGCACTTTATTAGCCAACACACAAACTCCAGGCTGGGCTGAAGCTGGGTCAGGTTACCCTGCCCGTAGCCTGGTGAGCCGGCACGGCAGGATGCTGGGGGCTCTCCCACCTGTCCCCACAGTGCCGAGGAGTTTCCTTCCACACCACCCTGCCAGTGCCCAGGAGGACCCTCACGGTCCAAGCCTGTGCCGAAGGAGAGGCAAAGACTCACTGAACCAAAAGGAAGAGCTGAGCAAAGCAGAGGTGAGGCCAATGCTCATACCATCCCTCCAGGATGTAGGCAGGGAAAGAAAAGCATCAAATTAAGTTTCCAGAACAATCTCTGCATTTTCTGTTCACAACGATGGCAGTGAGGGTCCCTGCGGTGGAGGAGCTCCCCTGGGAGGAGAGCCCTGGCTGGTGCCAGGCATGGGAGCTGAAGGCACCCACAACTGAGACCTCTCAGTCGGGGATCTTGGCAAGTCTCTCCTTCACAAGTGCATTCCCCCACGACCTTCTTCTCAGGAGATTTCCATCTGGGGCACGTGCTGCAAAAGCTGCCTTCCCCTGTGCCGTAACTGCCAAGCGCCCTGTTGCCTCCCCCAGTCTGCCCTCCAGCCAAGCTAACGCGAGGGATAACGTGGGGCACGGGACTTGGGCACAAGGATTATGCTTTGGTTCGGGCAGCTGCTCTTTACTGAGACTCAGCTCTAACCCTAAGGGTTCTTTGTGTGGCGGAGCAATGGGGATGCCTCTCTCTGCATTGGCAGGATGGGCAGACCAGAGGCAGCCAGTTCATACTGCAGATAACAGAAAGAGGATATATACATACACATATATATAACCATTTTTCGGTGTCATGGTCCCGGACAGTTGGACCCAGGAACCACAGTCAAGACTCACGTTCCTGCAGACCGTGCCACTTTCTGGCAGCTCAGCCTCAGCACTGACGGCCGTGGCGGGTTCACTGCCTAGTGCAGCCCCGTGGCCCACCTGCAACTAGTCACCGTGTTCATCTCCAGGGACCATCTTTTGGGAACAGCTGTTTTATGGCATACTCATATGCATACACGGACTCCTGGCAGGAATTAAGCTCTCTGTATGCACAGAAATTGCTTAATTTATCTCTGAAATGCAGCTACCTCCATGGTGTAATGCTGCAGCTGTATAACTACATAATAGGCTGTTCAGGACAGCAAGTATAAAACCAAAATTGAAATGGAAACTTGCCCAAAAGAGAATTTGGCCAGCATATTTAGGCTGATTCAACTCCTCTTAACGAAATAAAATTCTAATAGCTGCAAGAGGCCAGGGCACTCGTTATATCTAAAAACCATATTCCAGATCCCTTCTCATTAAATGTGTGTCTCATTTCATAAATGATGATCACAGAAGAAGACTGCATGTTCACAGTCCCACCTTTCCACCCATGGGTGTTTCTCCCATTACCTTTCATTGCTGAAACAGAACTGGGCTTTTCACGTCAGATCGTAGATAATGTAAATTAGTATGTCTACGCAGCTTGCTCTTTAACTGAGCAAGCACAGAACAGTTTTCATCAACTGGCAATTTAATTCTCTATTTTATTAAGGCCAAATTGTTATTTTTCTAAATTGGTTTTATTGGACAGGATTTTTTACTTCTCTAGTAGAAAACCATGAATACTTTCACCTAAGCTTAAACGAGGGGGAGGTTTATTTGAAGGTGTGGTCGTTATTCAGCAACACAGCCCATTAGTAAGGATTTTTCTTCTCTTTCTCTTCCTCTTCTTTCTTTCAACACAGCATTTCCCATTCCTAAAGCTGAATTGTCGTACAAGTTTCTTATTTGTGAGATTAATTATTTCGAAGCGTCGGGCTGAGTTCTGGTCTTGGCTGTATTAGAATCAATGCTAAGAAACTGAAATCAGAAAGAAATGTCAGATTCAGATCAGTATGATCCAGATCAATATCTGACTCAGCAAGTCCCGGTGAGGTAGGAAGGACTCGCCGTTTGAGTTAGTGAGCACAGAATTCCGTTGTAAGATACAGTTCTTCCTTTCAGGTTGCTCACAGTCAAGCAGAGGGCTTGGTAGTAGGTTCAAGCCTCTGACAACGGTGTCCTCACAAAGAAATACTAGCTTTCTTTATAATTACCCATGGAATCCACATGCTTATATCCATGCTTTGATTTACCCTTTGGAGGTTTAAGAGTATGGCCATCTCATTTTAAAAGGGCTCAGCATGTATGTGTTCTTTAGTTCAATTTATATATTAATTTCCTGAATTAAGAAAATTTCCCTTTCAAGTAGCCTGACTTATACTGCTCTAGAACTGTTCTTTCCTGAAGAAAAGCCACTATGACTGTGCAGGATTTTCTGCACAGAGACAAAACTCATACTTTCATTTACCACATGTCATGCCAAAATAATCAAGTGTGGCCTAAGGACTAAATTAAATGCCTCCTATAGAATTTCAAGGAATGTTAGAACCAGGAAACTAGCTGTTTAGTTATCATTAAAAGTATATATAAATATATATAAATATATATACATAAGAAATCATATCAACAATGAGGATGAACTGAGTGCCAAATATTCACCATCTGTATAAAGCTACACTTCACTAGAATTAAACTATTTTATGTAATTCTCTTTCTCATGCTTTTATGGTTCTTTTGATAAATTCTATTTAGTAGCATGCAGGATACCTAAATTGAATGTACAGTATGTTGTTTCATTACTACAATAATTTCTTGCTTCTCAGTAATATCTTCTTTACCAGAATGTTATTTGTTACTTTGAAGACATATTTGAGAATTGTTTTATTATTGAGTTATTCTTTTTTCATGATTCTCTACTCACCTCCAGCTGATTGTAAGAAAATGTGCTTCACTATTTTGCCCCATGGCTCTTTTATGAAGCTGCCTCTTTCAATTGGTTTATGTATTGTTTATGTTCATCTCCTGTAAATAATTCTGCAATTAAATTTTTTGAGAAAAATAGAGTACACTCTTTATTACATTTTAAATTTTGCATTAGTTAAATATGCTATTTCCAATCAGACAATTTGTAAATGACACTAAATTATTACTTTAGACATATAGCCTTTTGAGTGTCAGGAAACTAATTTTCAATAAAATACCTGTGATAGGGTTTTATCTGAAGTCAAAGGAAGACATGTTTAAAATCTGGAGGAATTTGGCAACTAACGGAATCAGCTATGCAATGCTATCCATGTGTTTTGATTTACAGTCATTAATACTATAGGTGTAGAATATCATGCACTGATTTTGAATCACACCATTGCGTGTCATTAACAGAAAGAGTAATAGCCTCTTTTGCATGTAAAACATTCGAAATTGATTTATTTGTAAGCAGTCGTTATTGAGCAGAAGTAACAAAAAAAATTTGGTTTGGAAAGGTGAATCCTGGAGCATCTCTGTCTGCCTTTTTTGCTGTTAGTGACAGAATAGCCAAAAAGAACTTTCAGCCCACTTTATGTTTTTCAGTTCCTTCCAGGGCAGACAATTCTCCTTCTGGGAATGGCTTTAGCATCTCAGCAGAAAATTTGATCAATATTTTGCATTGGCCACACTTCTTGATAAGACAGAAGCCACGGTAGGCATGAAACAAAGGTGTGGAGCCTCTGAGTCTAAATAAAAGAGGTACCAGAAACACTACGACGAATACGAATTTATTTAGCATAGCAAAGTGCTTAGTTGCTTAAATCATTGGATTTTTATCGCTCATTTATTACATATACTATCGTAACACTTCGGAGCCCTAGCTATGGACCAAGACAACATTGCACATTTACAAAATGAAAAGATTTCCCGTAACGCAAAGAAATTACAACTCAGCCATTAGGTGAGAAACAACAGATAGGCAGATACAAGAGAGAAACCGAAGGAAAAAGTGAGATGCTATTAATTAAAATGAAGAGCAGTGGTTGCAGCATTCCAGCAGCCCATCAGTTGTCAATTGTTTCATAGCCATCAGAAAAACAGAGGATAATGAAGTGGGTTGGAAGATACCCTCAGGGATCTCTTCCCAAGCAGGGAGGGAGTCCAAGAAAGATGTTTGTTTGAAAATTTAACACGGGGATGATGAATTTTGGCATCATGAGTCAACTGGAGATGGAAGCTGACATCTCCGTAATTAATGAGTGATGCTAGGTAGACCGTGGACAGGTGGTATACGAAGAACCTGTGAAAGGTCTTGGCAGTAAGACCAATAACACTAAAGATTCAGTACTCTGCTGGCTCATTACTTGTATAAAGGAATTTTCATCTTTAATATCTGCTGTGGAAGGCTCAAAATTTTCCTGGTATATGTCAGCATTTCTAATGAAAATGAAATTTAGAGAGCGAGGTCATTAGAGCAGCTTAGTGCTTCTTTTTGTCTGTCTCCTACCAGTAGATGTTATGACCTAGAGCATCACTCGTAGCAGTCCTGTACTGATATTTTACAACTAAGAGAGGCCTTGATCACTCCTAGCTGAAATTCCAACAACCATTTAGCTTGTCTTAGCCTTCACGAGTTCCCTAAAATAGGGTGGAATCTGGAAAGGATCTCAGGACTAACAAGCAAGCTGTTTCCTGTACAATAGTGTTACAGGTGGTTGCACGTCAGCCTCAATATTATAGGCGTAGCCATGCAAATGAGGACAGTCATTGCTGATGAACTAGTAAGGTCAGTAAAGCTGGAGCATAGATGTGGCATATTTCATTTCAGTTGCTGAACCAAATAATCAGGTGCAGAGTACAAGTTCTGGAATTAGCATATTTATTCCAGCTGAACTGCAGTGACCCTGGCAGTGGGTTTGTGGAAGGCTGTTACGGTTTTAACCGCAGCAGCACAGCTGAAGTGTGAAAATTTTGAAATGTAGACAAGTGCCTTCCGTAACCTATTGCAGCCCTAACACAATCCCTGGGCAGATTCTGCTGTGAATTTTTAAACAATCAATTTATAAGTGGCTAGAGGATAATACGGTGATAAACACTAGGCAATGCTGATTTGCCAACATCCTATCATGTCAACCAATTTTCATTTTCTTCTTTGACGGGTTGAATAGCCTAATGGATTAGGTAAAAACAGTAGGCTGTGTTAGATCTTCGTTGAGGCTTTTCATACAGTTCCAGTGTAACATTTTTATATAAAACTAGGAAAATATTGTCTAAATAAAACAAAATCTGATGCAGCTGAGAATATTATTTTAAATATATATATATCCTTAACCCATTGTGAAATCAGAAGGGCTTTTGAAGTGGGAGAGAAAGGGAGAATCTTATAAAAATCTAACCTGCTCTTAGTACTAGTCAGTAATTTCATTGATAACTTTGATGATATACTAAAAAATGTAACATAATACAGACCTGGGAGCAGTTACAGGTTCTACTGAGGATATGTTCAAAATTCACAGTGATCTCAAAAAACTGGACACACTTTCTAAATCCAATGTGATGAGATTCAGTGAAGAAAAAATACAAAATGCTATATTGAGAAAGATGTGATCAAGCTCAGATGTGACAGAATATCCATTTCAGGAAAAGTAGAGCAAAGAAGGTGTGGGCTACGGTGGATCACAAGCTACATGAGAGTCAACCTGATGCTAAATCACTCAGGCTAAATCACATGCTCTTAAGGAAAGGGGGAATCTAATAGTGAATGTATTAGCATATCATTAAATTAGTGTGGCTTAACAAATTATCATGCTGTGTAATCATCCATGTATACACAATCTTAAATTGTGGCACACACACATTATTGGACTTGACATTGCAAGCCACACTAAAACAAATTACCCATAGAAGGAAGAAGTCTTCAGATCCATAAAACTCAAGTACCAGAGCAGGGCTAGTCCTCCTCCACCCAGGCTGCTCAGCAGCAGTCTCCATGGCCACTGCATTTTGCTGCATATCAGGCATCTGAGGGCTTCTAACAGGCTGAGCCCCTTTTAGGACTTGGGTGGAGATTGTGCCCGTCTCCGTCCTAGGCTCAAACCACAGCAGGGCTGGGGCAGAGGGCAGGATGCTTTTTGTGTGCTTGGCTGCCTGCGTTTAGGAACTAGACTGTCGTGTTTGGGCAATGGTGGGATATAGACTCTCTGAATCTTGCTATCTTCGTTAGCCACTTCCACCCAAGTCCTCTCTGAGACGGCAGCAATTACCCTCTGAATCTCAGGCAAATGCTCAAACACAAAATGTTAACAAGTAAGATTGGCAGAAGCGTTTCAGAATATCTAAAAGTGACATTGAATGACTGAGTCCTCAGTCATGTTACTGAGAAAGCGGCAAGCCAGATTCTGGGCGTGTAGGGACTTCTGTATGCTAGAGAGAGGGTCTTGCTTCACACTGTTCGATACTGGTAAGGTTTTGGTTAGCGTATTAAATCCTGTTTTGGAGGAATTGAAAAGCACGTGGAGAAAATTCAGAAGGAAGTAACAAGGATTATAAGAGATTTAGAAAAAAACAGGATGTAAGTGAACAGGGTTCAGAAAATGGATCAAGAAAGACTGACTCGTTTCAACACAAAGAGGGCGTTATGAACACTTAATGCAATTTCCCCATTCCCTGGAAGGAGGTTATTATCATAATTAGCATAAAAGTCTAGCTTTTCTTTCATTTGTTTGGATAAGGGTAGTAATACAAGGTAGCAAGCGTACCCCACATAACCTTGCAGATGTGATCCACGTGTCAGAATCCCCTGGAGAGCCACAGGAACCACCACCCAGCATCCGGGCTGCACACGTGCTCCACAAGGGATGTGCCCAGATCACCGGTCCCCTCTCCTCATCTGACACACAATCCTATTGCAGGCAACTGGCCATTTGCAGCTGTAAAAGAGGTATTCACCTGCCAACCCTGCGAGCGCTGCTCAGAGAGCTGTCCCCCAGCTCTTCCCAGAAGGAGAAGGTGACCAGGCGGGTGGATGTGAGAGGCTGGCCTGGCCCGTGGCCACGGCTGGTCCCCCAGCATCGCCCTGCTCCCAGGTACCCCAGCTGGCCTCAGCACTCGGGGAAGTGCTTGCTCAGGGTCATGGCTGGATCTCCGCTTCTTCTCCTGTGTATGACAGGTCTGTCAGATCACAAAGGAATGAAGTGGAGCCGTTCTCGGAAAAAAAAAGACCTTAATACTAAATAAAGGAGTTGTGGACAATTGGTGATAGCGGCTGAGTCAGCAGTGTTCTTTCCTCAGCATGAGGTTCATATCCCGTTTTATTATTAGCAGGCACTGGGCTGCTTGAGATGTTGCAATTAAGGGAAAAATCAAAAGAAAGTTTCTGCTCTACACGAGGAGTAACATCACCTCAGCCTTTACCACTGAATGGAAGCTCAGATCCTGACCAGGCGTAGAAGCAATTAACATGCTCAGCCAAAATCTCCTAGAAAGTCCTGGTGGCTGTTGTGTGGTTATGGTATTCTTCATGACTCACACCAACTCGCCCGCATAGGTGTGAGCGATTTAGACAATCCATAAAGCCACGGAGGGGCTTGCTTGTCAGAAGGGCTGTGTGCCCACCGCTGCCGTACCTGCTTCGCCTCCTCGCTACGGAACATCATCATGCTCGCTGCAGAGCTTGGCACTGGAATCGTTTAGGACAGGGCTTAGGTCAACGGAATGGAAAATAAAGACAAATCAATTTAAATGCAGATCCTTGAGGAGTATGTGATAATAGACTGTTTCAAACGAATTTAAAACAGGAAATTAGCTTTGGTAAAAATCAAGGATTCTAAGTATTAAAAAGTGACATAAAACCAATCATAACAGAGGTGATAAATCAGTTTTGCCAGATAGGAAATAAATCATGAGTGAACAGTAAGGGAAGCGGATGAATGTTACGCTTTGGGGTTTGAATATGTCAAAGTAAATTTTGTAAAATATTTATAAATTTATGAAGCATTGACAACATCTTAGAAAAAAGCTGGTATTTAAAATTTTATGAATGTCTATATTTATATATTTGTATGAGTTTATGTGGCTTTGTATGTGTGTATGTGTATATATATACATATGTATATGTATGTATATAATATGTATGTATATATTTATCCATACAGAAATAAAAAAGGAACAACTGTAAGTTTTATATACATCTACTTTTTTTTTAAATGGCAAAAAATTTGTCTGTGGTTTGGTTTGTGCATGTCTGTATCTTGGGATAAAACCATTTGCTTGTCAAGGTCACTGAAAGAGGAAGCTGCAAAGAAGGATGAGGAGAATAGGGCTGAGGAAAGGGAAAAACCTATAGACCAAAGCAAACATAAATGCTATATTCTTCAGTGTTTGCTTGTTAGGAATAGATGATTACTTTAGCTGATTTGAAACAGAATTTTGCCATAATTCTGCCTAAAGGTGAAAGAGCATTTTTGGGTTAATTCACACTATGTATCTGTTTCTACAGCCAGATCCCATATCGAATACACACGTGCATATTGTGCCAGAAAGCAAACAGTCTGCGCATGAGATGAGCTAATTCGTGCATTTTGACACCTTCCAGCCTGAATTAGGCCAGGTAATTGTATCATTTTGAGACAAACTGTGATATAACAAATTCAAGATCTTTTATTCCTCCACTCAGATTCACTCCATTCCCCCAAGATAATCTTTCCAAAATACATTTTATCAATTGACTTATTTAATGTGACACGGAATAAACAAAATTTACAGGAGCATCCTCATTTGTAATAATTAGTAAGAAGCTGTAATACTTAATCAGATTTCACATTCTGAATGTAGTAACCAAAGAAGAAAAAAGCCTAATAGCTGGAGATAAATGTGAATCTGTATCCCTTCAGTCAGAAGGGCCATTGAAGGCCGTGCTTGTACCAGCTGTGACAGCACATGTGGAAGGGAGGTTCCCTGTGTGTGGCCTTTCCCAGCTTGCTTGTCAAAGTAAAATAAGTGTAATCAAAATGCTGTTGTAAGTCAGGGGTTACAAAGTTCTCCCTTGAATTAACCGTTCTGGAGGAGAACGAGGTGATTCAGTGAAAGGACGGGGTTTGTGCAGAGGAAGACCTGAGGAGCAGCCAGCAGCACTTCAGTGCCACCTGAAAGACTTGTAGGGAGCCTCTGGGGCATGTTTACCATCTGTGATGTGTTTCACTTCAATGGCATTTACCTTGTGAGACCTAACAGATTGTGATCCTTCCATGGCTTCTTTCTGGCACCAAACTTTTCTCTTCTGGAAAGCAGACAGAATAGCTGGCCCGTGAGCTGCTTCGTATTTGTCTTTATTGTCACAAATGAAATATCTGTAAATATATTCTGCAATTATCTGTCTTGTTATCTGGTGTCAGATGCTACATTGGGACCATTGACTTTTTTGAAGAAAGATTAAAGGCTTCTGGTGAGGCTGCTGTTGTATTTTCACCTGTCAAGAAAGGTTAGGTGAGTTCAGGGACAAGATGAGTGATAACTCTGAGTCAATTCATGCAAGGGTATAGTTTGCAAGGTAAAATATATGGAGGAAATCATTCCTGGGGAAGAGGGTGGGAGATGTCAGAGATGGATAGGAGAGAACAATAGCTGCTTTTCAGTCACAAGCTTATTTCCAGTAGCTAAAAATGAAAGATTATTATAATCAAAATAGGATCTAACTTGCTCTAATTCTCCTTGCATTAACTTACACTTCCCCAGGGAGATCTGGATTTCAGGAAGTGCAAGAGGGGCTGAGAGCCCTTTCACCCCCTGTCACACCACCGTGCTCTCTCTGCTAATCTGCCCCCCTTTCTGAAGCTCTCAACATAACTGTTATTTCCTCTTGCCCTGAACAAACATACGCTACCAGGGTCCTGGGAATTCCCTCCCTGTGCAGCTCTGGTTAAAAGCGCACCTCCTTTGACCCTTCTTGCTTCATTTTACCTTATTCTGGAAGGAACCTCACTGTTCCCTACATTTAGCTAAATCATAGAATCATAGAATGGTTTAGGTTGGAAAGGACCTTAAAGATCTTCTAGTTCCAATCCCCTTGCCATGGCCAGGGACACCTCCCACTAGACCTGGTTGCGCAAAGCCCCATCCAACCTGGCCTTGAACACTTCCAGGGATGGGGCCTCCACAACTTCCCTGGGCAACCTGTTCCAGTGTCGCACTACCCTCAGAGTGAAAAACTTCTTCCTAATATCTACTCTAAATCTACCCTTTTCCAGTTTGAAGCCATCATCCCTCATCCTACCACTACATGCCCTTGCAAAAAGTCCCTCTCCAGCTTTCTTCAAGCCCCTTTCAGATACTGGAAGGCTGCAATAAGGTCTCCCCGGAGCCTCCTCTTCTCCAGACTGAACAACCCCAACTCTCTCAGCCTGTCCTCATAGCAGAGGTGCTCTAACCCTCTGATCATCTTCGTGGCCCTCCTCTGGACCAACAGGTCCATGTCCTGCTTAGGCTGAGGACTCCAAAGCTGGATGCAGTACTCCAGGTGGGGTCTCACCAGAGAGGAGAAGAGGGGGAGAATTTCCTCCCTTGACCTGAATAAACCAGTATAATCAGTATAATAAACCAGTATAAATGTGGTTCTCTCACCCTTCTTGGTCAAGAAGGAAACATGGAAACAGACAGATTGAAGGACGCCTTTGAGGAGGGCTGTGTGGAGGGACAGTCTGGGGAGGAGCTAAATTCCTCTGTTCTTTTTGGCTATGTCAAACGGGAGGGCAGAAGCATTCGGCAGTCCCATTTTCCTAGTCTGGAAAGCATGAGGAATGACAGGAATACATCACATCTCCTTCCCAGCCTGCCCTCCTGGCTGCCTTCCTGAAGGCAGGCGGCGTGCAGGGGAACTGCTGCGCCCTCACGTTGCGCCCAGCCGCGCAGCTGGGCTGCGGGGCCGCTCGGCACCTGGCAGAGTGTGGCTGCTGCGTCCAACAGGCTCAGCCAGCGCTTCTGAAAACGATGATTTCAGAAGTTTATACTGCCACCCATTGCTGTATCTGAGCACATTCTCCCTGGAAGTGATAGCAAACTCCTGAACAGATTTTCACTCGCAATAACACATTTCCCTTTCTGGAGTCACAGCTCTCCATCACAGCAAACAGATATATTTGGCAATAACGGGCTCTGAAGTGTGTCTGCGTAGGTTAGGGTGGAAATGCTCTCTCAACAGCAAAGTGTGATCAGACTGTGGAGTCACTGGATCACTTTTTGGTGCCTGCTGCTTCTCAGCCAAGAATACTTTGGCCCCAGATTTGTCCCTGTGCCACAGGGGTTTTGTTCCAGATGTTGTCAGCATGTTGCAGTGGTGCAGAGGAGAAAATTCAGGTCTTCGTAACCTCTGAGGCTGAGCATCCATTGCCTGACAACAAGATACATTACCGCACATGATTGGAAGCAACTGCATCTGCAGGGCAGGTGCAATGGGAGCTACAACTGCTGTAAAATGAGGTGAGAAGCAAACCACATTTGGGACTGCGTTGGTACATCTGGACCATCAGTGTATGTTGCTGTAATAAACAAATCTATGTTTTCCCGGAGACAGAGCTTGCAAAAAAGGCATCAAAACAATGTATCAGCAGTTGGTGCAGTACAAAGCACCAAATTCAAGGGGTTTCTTCAATGATGTTGATTTCACCCTTTTTCAGAGAGTTTTGGGGATTTTGGGTTGTCATATAGTTTTGCAAATGTCTCCCTGCACCATGCTTGTGCCATTCAAAGAACTTTGCTTTAATTTTAATTTAATTTCCTCCTTTCTGCTTCATCTGCTATAACAACTATGCACATCAGGCTTGCATCTGTGTGCACAGACACAAACACGTGTACACACACACACACATTTGTGTGTAGATGATAAATTCCCTTTACACAAGTGCTTAGCATTAATCCAATTCAGTCTCAAATTTTCCATGCCAGTTGTCATCATCTGGTGAAATTATCTGGCAGGGTATTTTTAGGCAAAAAGAATTCATTTCTATAAGTGGGACTAGGAAGAAAGCCCATTTTGTTTGTATTTTAAAAAATGTGAGAATCATTTCACCGGTGCCGTAGCGCTGAGGAACTCCATGGTATGTCTGGAGTAAAGCTTGGCTCTGCATGAGCCATGTGTGGAAAACAAAACAGAAGCCATTTGCGCACAGGCAGCTCAAGCTGGCTGGATTTTGGGAGCTCCAGGGCACAGCAACCCTGTAGGTCCCAGCATGGGGCAGGATGGGAGACCAGGATCTTCCTTCTACTTGTTTCCCCCAGCTTTGAAGAGCCTGGGAAGGAATTGAGGAGCTTTCGCTACCTGGAAGCCAGGAAGTCTCTTTGGGGATCTCTGTGCTTTCCCATCTAGTGCCCAGGATGCAAAAAGGTACCAAGGAAGAAATCTGGCTCGTACTGAGGAAGGAGGGGAGCAAGCCCGGAGGGGAGGAACAGGAGAAGAGCCAGGGGGTAGGAAGAGGCAGAAACACCTGTGAAAGAGGTGCTGCGGGTGGCCAAAGCCAGCTGCTGGGATGGAGCAGGACCTTTTCCTCCTCAGCCCAAACTGACTCCAGGGCTACTGAATGTAAACGTCCAGCTACCTCTGGCCAATGCCTCTGAAAAACCAATAGATCCATACTCAGCTACGTCTCAGCCCTCTTAAGAGACCAGTTCACACGGAGGCCTGCGAAAATGTTGGAAGAATCTAGTCCTTTTAAATACCCAACTGGATTTTAGCTGGGGGTAGGGAGGATGGGAGACTTTAAGTAGTCTGCACTGAAAGCCATTTGCAGAGTGCTTATGGGGGCA
>VYXH01011591.1:578372-601294 GCA_013397275.1 Burhinus bistriatus | reverse complement strand
CCCTCATCCAATAAAGAACAGCTTTAATACAGCTTCTCCTTAGGCCAAAGGAGCTGGTGGAAAGTGGGCTGAGCAGGCTTCCAGCTGGGGCGTAGAGGGTTCCTCAGCACCCTCCATTTTCCCACTGCCAGTGCTGCCACGTAATATGCACGTGTGAGAAGCTACATGTAACCACAGGGATTTATAATACAGCAAGGGGGAAAATACATAATGAAATTAAACAAGGTTCCTATCTGAACACAGAGGAACTCCAATAATTTTAATTAATGGCCAGGAGACACATTACAAGGTACAAGACAAGCAAAGAGGCATAAATGAATAAAAAAACCCATCAAGAATGCTGAATCATAGAATACGTTTTTCTCATTTTATTTGTTGTTTTTCATTCAAGCTACAAAAAAATACCCCACTCAGAGCTGTAGGTAATATACACATCTTTTTAATGCTTTAAAAAAAAAAAAAATCAACAGATCAAACCCACTACAAAATATTGCAGACATAAACTAATTTCAGTAATGCATAATCAGTCACAGTGTACCAGGGAGGGTCAGGAGTATATTCTTTGAACATGTAAAGACATGTCTAAGGTATACCAGATCTTACATGGTCACTCAGGCTTTGCTCTAGAGAACAAATTCCCATTTATTTGCAAGGACTGCATGAAGATTTGTGGCATAAGCATTTGCAACGTTATTTCCGAACATTGGGAGGTGGACGACCCTATTAGTTTCATATGGGAAGAAAAAAGTACAATTTGACCATGAAAACTTGTGGTAAAAGTCAGGATGGACTGTCACAACATGAAAACTGACATCTGACATGAGAAAATATCTTCTTCTCCCAGGTTGCAATTGCCCCTCTTCCCTGCTCCAGCCCACCAACATGGGCAATGGCCAAGCAGAAAAATCACTGAAGGCAGCTTTGCTCCTGGCTGGTTGCAGTCCATGCTGAATAACCCTTCTCTAATGAGGAAAGTAACAACATCTAGCATATCTGGGGTTGGAAAAATCCGCTGTCCCTATTCTTGAAATATTAATTGACTACCTGTTGTGTTTATCCAGCTACAAAAAAGACACAGGGTACTTCCAGATTTAATTTAATGGACTAGAAATGGATTTTCAAAGCACTAATAAAGGATCATTTACTAGAACCTGATGCTAACTGGCAGAGTACAGATAGAGTCAGAGTCAAAGAGTAGCTGCGGTACTAGTGGAGATCCTAGTTGAGAGCAGAGATGACAAAGGATATTCCTCACCAGCCATAAACCTTACCTTCCATAAAATCTTGACAGCAGTTTACTTCTAGAAGTAGGCTTGTCTTGCACTATGTTGGATTAATGTAGATCCATTGCTATTAATATCACTAGTACTTTCTTTGGATAAATGCTGTCCACACAAAAAAGAAAAAAAAAATATTGTTGGGAAACCAAAAATAAAAAAAAGCCAGTCCACAATGAATTGTCCGATCCATTACTAATTTCTTCCTACAATAGCCGAGTCTTGCAAATTGTCTCGGCATCAATGAATCAGAATATTCTGATGGAACTAAAAGAATGATGAAAAGATGCAACAACTTTAAACAAGTATTCACACATAAAACAGCTAGGAAAGTAAGTTCAGCTAAATCTAAAGTTAAAAAACCCTTCATTTATAATTTGGGTAAACTACTTATAGTCCATATACAGTCTTTAAAGACATTAGCAGATTTAAAGAATCATGCAAGTTATATTAAACTTCAGAAAATGCCTCACAGAATAAGCACAAAAATAATATAAACTGTTTAGTTTATCAAGAAAACCCCAACCAAACCCACACCCCCCAAATTAAAAAAAGCTGGCATGTGATCTGATTAAAATACATCAGTATTTTCCCGGAAGGGAAATACTGGGAATTAATAGGCTTCTTAATCTAGCAAGGAAAAGTATAACAGGCAACGCAAAGAGGGAAGCTAGACTGCTTCCAACTGCAGAAAAGGCATGCATTTTAAGACTGAGATTAGTCACTGGAACAAGCTGCTAATAAAAGCAGCGAATTCTTCGTGTATTTCGGCCTTCAAAAGCACAATAACTGGCTTTCTGAAAATAAGCATTAGTCAAACTCAAGTGACGACGCCTGATAAAGGAACGACAGTGTGAATGTTAACGGTTCGTGATGTGCAGGAGATTAGATTACATGGTCTAGCGATATCATCTATCCTTAAATGCTCTGAGTAAATACAGCATTGTACTTTTTTTCCAGCTTAATGATCAGAATTCAGCAAATCCACCTTTTTCTTCTTCTCCATTTTACGTTTTTCTTCAGAAAGCACGGAGACAATTACCATGTGCCTGTCTATGATTGCTTTGCTATTTTCTGTGCTCCTAAACCTTCATAAGAAACAGAATTCACTTTATGACCCCTTGACACTAATATGGCATTGATACAAACGAGAGCTGGGGCCATTGGATTTATCACAGCGAAGTCCCCAGAAATGACAGACACTTATTGTGAGTGCTGTCGCCTCAGGCATGTGGGATAAATGACAAGATTTTAGGGACTCCTTGAGAGCTTCAGATCTCACTTCAGTTCTACCAACAAAGAAACACTAAAGATCTTTAAGTAACTGTCTGCTTAAAAAGCTTTTATTTTTTTAATTGAAACAGTGGGGGAATTTAAAATCTGCAGGCTTGTGTCATGCGTGTCCCACACCAGCTTTCTGCCTGGTACATCTTCTTAAGTGGTATTACCATAACTATTTGCAAAGCAAACTCCCACTGCATCTTCCATTCCTGGATGATTTCTAGCACTGAGTTTAAATGGGAGAACAGATTTGTTAATAGTAATGGTCTTGAAAAGTGTTGAAGTGATGCAAAGAAACAGTGTCACTGCTACCGTTTACTCTGGGGAGTCATTCTGCGGGCGAGGTGCTGTGTCCCTTTTTTGTGGCTCTTCCTAAATATCCATGTGTCTGACATCATGCTTTCTGAGAAATTCCTGATCTTAGCCTACCAGCGTTGCCATCTATTTTCCAGAAAATAACATTCATACATCCCTCTCAGCACTGGGTTCTTGCTGACCTGGGGGAAGAGAGGGCAGTCCCAGCGGCACCGCTGTTTCGGGGTGCTAGCAGAGAGCAGGGCACTGGGCAGCAGCGGCCGGTCCCCAGGTGGGCTGAGGGACCCACGTGCCGGGGAGGAGATGGGTTACACCAGCGGAGGGACAGCCGGGAGGTGCAGCAGCCGAAAATATCACTGTCTGGAGCTTTGACTTAGGCGTCACAAGGTTGGCCAGCAGCGCTGCGGCCGATGATTGTGAACCATATTAGGCGTCTCCGTACCACTAAGAAATACGTCCCTACTTCACCGTGAGGAGTTGTTGTCATTTTGAACCAGGTAACAAACAGTTTTCCTACTCTGGGAGAGAGTCTCCCATCCTCTTTCATTGTAACGAGCCAGGATTAATGTTCAAACAGGCAGAGAGCGAGGTCTCATCTCCATACACCACCCATCCCTCTCTACAGTCCCCCGGGGCAGAGCCTGTCCCTGCACCGCCCCACCTGGAGTGTTATTCCCAAATCTGGGTGCTTTACCCGCTGTGCAAGCAAGTAACACACAGAGCAGCGGTATTGACAAGTTTATTCCATTATGCACAGAAATGGGGTGCTCGTCCTAAAACGGGAGCAACACCTTAGTTGCAAAAAATCTCCACTTTTACACATTGATTCCTACATATTCAAACAGTTAATACATATTCAGTGTTGTTGCCTTTAATGATTGGTCAAGATTTCTTCGCTTCCCATGTAAATTAGCACGCAGACTCGGTCTTGTTCTTTCATTGGTGGTGTCATTTGGGTGGGTGGACAATGAGTGGGTGGCCGCGCTCTCCCCCTGCCGAAATTCCCTTTTACCTACTTCTCCTCTCATCTGGGCAGCTCCAGGGGGTNCCCCGCCTCGGGCAGCGCCGCCGGGACGGGGCGGGGAAAACTGCGGGTGGCGTCCGTTTGGTTTTGTTGTGTTTTTCCCCAGGAGATGATTATTTTCGTATTTGTTTGCATAGTTTTCACAAGGGGGGGGAAAAAAGAAAAAGGAAAATAGTGAAAACTGGGAGCGCAGGTGGGTCCTTCAAAAAGTGACCTGGGGTCTGAGCTGCCAGGGCTGGTGGGAATCCTCTGGTGGGTGGCCACAAGCCTCTTCCCAGGTCCTCTCGGCTGGCAGCCTGCAGCCCTGAAGTCACAGCCACGTGTTTCCACAATGAGAATTTCGGGCAAGGAGATTTTGCCAAAAAGTGACAAATCCCATGAAGAGCTGTACAAAAAGGGTCAGACCTTTGTAACCAGAATACCACAGCCAAGTTCCCATCCAGAAGACAACATCTTATTACATTTATTTACCCTTTAACCTCTGTTGCTGTGGTCTATTATCATGCCGCTCTGAAAATGATGTCTTAATCTTTAGCAAATGAGATGTAGCAAGAAATGTCTTTTGTAGTCAAAACACTACATTTGGGTAGTGTCAAAGCACCCAAAACCTTTCTGAGCAATGAATTTCATTTACTTTTCTAGGGTAGCCACAACAGCTCTACTATGAAGCTCTTGAAAATTGTTTTATTGTGAAGCTTTTATTATAGCGCTCACTCCTGCCCTGGGCTTGACCTTATTTGTCATAATTATAAATCATGCATTTAACCCGTTAGTGGATAAGAGTAGTAAGACAACTATTAAATTTTGTTCATTATATTTCTTATAGGCTGCTTTCAGACTACATAAAGTTATAAAATTGACTACTTGGGAACTACTGCAAGAAATTGTAGAGCTCTTGTACAGGAATTTAATCAGCCTCTCCTGATTAATCGTTGTGTTACACTTTTGAGTGACATAAGGCTGCTTGTCCCCATGGCCATCCAGGGCCCCCCAGACCCTGTCCCATTTACTGCATCCTGTGCCTCACAACCAACCACCAGGCAAAACTGCATCCCTCACACCTGCCCCAAACCAGGCGTGGACTTGGACATTAAAGTTGAGGAAGAGAGCCCAAAAGTATTGCCTGACCTGTGCCTGTGCCCCCACCTCCTGCCCCAGATGGCCAACGTTAAAAGGGCTTTGGCACTACAGCTTCTGGCAATGGCACGTGAATACCCTGCAGCAGGTTCCCTGGCTGCTCAGGAAGAGTCTGTAAAGCCAAATGCAGCCACATATAGAGGAAAAACTGTGTAACCAAACCTGCATCCTCTGACCCAGCCTGGTTGTACCTTCCCTGGGGACCATGGCCCCTGTCATCCCCCAGGAACACTGCCTCCAGGAGCCGGATGCTAACCCCCACTTTGCTTTGTTAGAGGAGCCTTTGGAAGAGTCACAAGATACATCCGTGGATCAGTTCGGTCTGTGAATGTAAGACGAGTTAGACCATTGACTTTTTGTTGACCTTAATTTCTGAAAGAATTTAATTTGCTTTATTTGGGGCTGCTGCAGTAGTTTTTGTGAGTAATCTCCTATTTTAATTAAAGAAAGTAAACAGAAATGTGGAAAACCAAATGTTAACTGGAGCTGCTTCCTTCCCAGTGAAGCCTGAATTCCAAAGCTTCAGCTTTGAGTCTGCTTCTGTAGGGTGCCTCAGGGCGTACGAACGGGCAGTACGGGAAGATAGAGCCTCCTGACATTACAAAGCTGGCTGATCAGAAGTCCTGCTGACTGGCCATATAGGCACACATTGCCAACGTTGGACCATGTTCCACTGTGGGGCACAAATGTTAGCACTATGAAGGCATCGGTGTGTGCTGTGGCCCTGTCGGCATCTCCCATGTAGCTAAGCCCCTGCTTGGTGCACTAAGGTCCCCTGGGGTCCTGACAGCCACAAAGCCGAAGCCCTGCAGGATGGAGCCATGGTGGACATCCATTTCCATTGCTCCCTTCTCCACAGAGATGCTCCTTTTGTACTAGCTGTGCCCTGGATCCTGGACTCTCTGCCCTCATTCACAGGGGAGACGATTACTCTCTACACTGCTCCAGGTCTCAGAAATCCCTAAGGAGACAAGGAAAGCACAGCACTTCAACCAAACAGAAATATTTAATTAACTGAACAGAGTCATTACTTAAGAGCATACAAGTGAGCTACCTAAGGACCTATTGATCTTGTCACCGCACTGCTGTCTCGATGCAGTCTCCTCAGTCATGCTTTTCTCCAACACAGCAGCTGTGGTGTGGAGCTCAGCCTGTGCTCATCCTTTAGCAGGTCCTGTTCCAGGCAGACCGTGTACCAGACCATGCTTGCAGGAGAGCACCATGCAGGATGGCGTATTTGCTATGGATCCCATGAGCCTGGGGCAGCTGGTGGGGCTCCAAGATCAGTGCTAGTAACCTGTACAGCTCTGCAGTCATCTGCAGATTAGTCTGAAGGTAAAAAGGAGAGAAAGCGAGAGAGAATGAGCTAATCTGTACCTCCTGTATCAGAGGTACTGTGCTACTTCCTTGTTCTGCCTCTAATTGTCTGATCTGAGTAGATTAAGAACCTCCTGCTGCTTCAAGCTGTCTCTGGCAAGTAGATGGAGAATTCAAGGCAGTTGATGAAGTGCCAACTCCATTAGCTTTGCAGCTGATGTGTCCTGGTATGCTCCCAGACAGACTGAACAAGCATGGTGGGCTACTGGAGATGCTCAGTCACCATGGGCTGCCTCCACTGATCCACAACTATCTGGAATGCCTGATGCAAGGGCCATTTGTCTTCATTCTGTCTCTCAAATGGTCCCAGTGTAGCAGGTGGTCAATCAGCTGTTCCAGAAAAGGGCTAAAATCCCAAAGTCCTGAGAGAGGGTGGTGAGAGGGACCCCTCTCTCGCTCTTCCTCAAACTTGCTGTGACACCCTGCTCCTGTGCTGTTATGAATCTGCCCCGACTGCTTCCACCTTGTCACAGAGGTTGCTCTGTACTCTACAATACCCACGTGAAGTGCCGTCTCATCCCCTAATGTGATGCAAGATCATTTGTGGTGAGACGAGCAAAAAATTGCAGAATATTTTGCACCTGAGTGTCAGAAATGCACACTCAGACCTAAGGATGGTTATTCATGAAGATGGGTTGACAGGGCCCGATGGAAGACATAGTAAATCCTTGTCTGGTGTGGCTCTCAGGGTTAGTGAAAACACATGAGGGAAAAGCAGAAGATCACACCTGCCATGATTTCTCTCCTCTGAGTAGGCAGCACTGTAGGGAGGTGGGAGTGTATGCAGAGGGTTCTCCCCTGCAAATACTGTTGTACTCCTCATGCGGTGGCCTGGCTGCCAGAGCTCACCCAAAGTACTAGCCAGCATGTTTCCTATGCAAACTGATGTGCCTGCTGTTTTGTGACCCGTGTTGTACCTTCTTGCCAATATCACATTTACTCTGTGTCAGCACTTCTCCTCGGGCAGCTTCTGAGGGACATGGGGAAATACAGGGCTTATAACCAAGAAAGAAACAACCCAGGTTCCTCAGCTGCCTTACCAGTGAGAGACACCAAGGCAGAGGACTAGTGTTCAGGCTTTCACAGGCACACGTGGATCCCTGGCCTTGTCTTCAAAGCCCCACTTGGTACTGTCTTGTCTCAGATCTGGTGCAGCTCACTGTGCAATTGCCAAGGAGCCAAATTGCTCCCAAAAGCATGCTTGTCCTTCACAGGGATGCACATAGCCTTGACCTTCAGCCAGCATTGCTTGCTGCCTTAGTGAAGCTGACCTATGCTGACCGCAACAGTATCTTCTTACTTCCAAGTCCGTGTTTCCAATAGCCAGGCCATAACGAGAGGTATGGTCCTAGAAGATGGTGACCAAGGCCCTGATGTTTCTTGGGTTGCAGATCCCACAGAGCTTAGCTGCTGAGAAGCATTCCCTAGAGAAGATACTTTCTCTCCACTGACTAGAGAGGGGAACTGGGGAGATAATGTTCATCAGACCGAGTTAGACACCGTGAACGCCCTTTCTACCATCTCTTATTCCCAAGAGCCAGTTCCTTTCTCAAGACCTCTAGGATCACAGCCCTTTTCTCCTCCGCTCACTGACTGTCTAAAGATGGAGCCAACCTGTAAGCATCTGTGACTTTCTTCCTCCAACTGATCTTTTGTAAATAAAGTATGTATTCAAGCTGCGCTTTGTTCTATTTTATAAATACGTTGCCTGAAGCATGCATTCAAGCGAGAGAAATCACAAGCATGTCTATTTTGTTTTTCCACATGCTCAGTGTACACCCACAGCTTAGCTTAAGGGAAACTCCATGATGCCAATTGATAAATGCGTACATACATGAGACAAGAATGCTGCAATGTTGAAAAGAAACGATACCATTTTTCATTTGCCTGAGACAAACCCTGCCTCTTACTAAAGCAAATCTCTAATGCATTGTCAGTGCTTAATTTAGAACATACTTACTAAAATGAACTAACACATAGAGTAAACACACCAGCTGAGGGGTATTAGCTTAACCTATGGTAGAAAAACAAGTGGCTGGCAAGCAATGCTTTCACAGAGTCTAAGTGGACCTTCAACCTTCAGAAATAAACATTTTGTAATATTATCTTATTTTGCACATTTACTAAATCACAACAAAGAAAGTGAAAATCAAGGCTCCTTTAGGACATTAATAAACATAATCTCAATTTTTAACTATGATTTGAAAGCAAGAAGGAGTAATAAGGCATCAAAGTGCAACACTGACAAGGGTGTGAAATCTCTGTTTTAAAGTGATTTTGGACTTGTTTTCTACCAGCTGTCAGGTTTAATATGGACAAACAAGTTTCATGTATAGAAACTCTTTCCAAACTCAAAAATGAAATCTCTACTCTTCCTTTTGTTTTTCCGATGCTTTTCTAAAGTTTCTTCCCCACTAGAAAAAGAAACATCAAATACCACAAATCCCTGCAATGAGGCAGTCCACAATAAAAGTTGTTCACATATTTAAAATTAATATTTGATTTACCGTGCCCCAAATACATTTTAGGGTTTTCTTCCCAGAATCAGTTTTGCCTCCTCTCTTTTTTTTTTTTCCACCTTTTTCCTCTGCAGAGGCTTGTAAAGTACTGAACAGAGATGTTCAACACTACACATTAAACATTTGCCTGACAGTCTGATCACTCTACCACATTATCTAGGCTCTGCTCACTACCTCTGTCCTCTCAGCTATAGTCTCCTCAAGTATTGACACTGCTCTTCATACATGGAAATATTCGTATTTTAAATACTCTCCAGTCCAAATTGTCCTTGGATTTTACAGGGTGTATTTTCTGTCCTCTACTTCAGGCAGTTGTGAAATGTGTGATGTGAATCATCTATGGCACAGCCTTCACAGTCCTCAGATGGTGCTTACTGATACCATTGCACAGCAGCTCATAAAACTGGGCACGTAAATGTTTTTATGGCTATGGACTTCCATGTTTCTTCCCAAATTTAGTACATTTCTGCTGAATTAGCTTCTGATCTCTTTTGCCATCCTATTGCGCATCTGGCAAGAAGTCTGGGCTAAAAGCAGATAGGGTGCCAAGCCATTTGTTGCTTCAGGGTTGTCAGCCCCTGGAGAAACATCGCTCATCTGTTGAGAAATGCTAAATAAGAAATACAAGTAAGGCCTCACTTGTTGTCTAGCTTAAATTTTGCTCTTCGTGTGAAGAAGGAGCTCTTTTAAGCACTAATTTTAGAAGATTTAAGATTTAGCTGAAAAAGATTCCCTTCAGACCATCTCAAGCTGTTACCCTGTCAGCAGGAGAGCAAACATGCTACTAACTGAGCTGTCACAGCCTGGTCTGAGAAGTCAATTTTAAGCCATGCTCTCCATCTTCTAAAGCAACCTGACCTGTCAAGTGTGAGCAGGCCAAAACATAGGAAAGGAATACCAGGGGGAAGGATTAAAAGACTATGGTGTGAAGATGCTCAAGAAGGACACCCAGGGGCACTCACATTGATTTGGATAAAGGGCCTTGTAAGAGAAAAGGTTGGTAGTTTGGCAGCAGAGCTTTGGGGATGGGGCATGGGGAAGAGGCATGGGGAAGAGAAGAGGTACAGGCTGGAGGATTGTTTTGGTAGGGAAAAGACAAGAGGTTGAGGATGTGTTATTTTGCAGTAGCAGGAGAGAGGGGAGGTGGACGCTGAAGTGAGGTGAGAGGGACTTGAGAATTTGCCCTGAGGGTATTGCAAAATGGAAGAAGGGAGTAGACGTGACAGGAGTATTTATTAGACAAGCCTGATGACACTGATCGTTGTCAATGCCCTCCCCATGCACACACAAGCACACTCCCAACGCCTTCTTCCTGGGCAAGCAGCTACTGGCAGTGCAACGGTGCACATTAAGATACGTTTGCAGTAGCAGGTTAACTGTCCTTTCTGTTGAGTAGTCACTGCTCAGCAACAGTTAAAACTGGTTTATTCTAGGATGAATGTTTTCTGTTGAGTGGCTGCTGCACTGTAGATGGCTAACTGTCCATGAGAGTCTAGTGGTGGTAGCCTGCTGTTGGTCAGCTGAAGACCCTCATGATTCACCTGGTTATCTAAATTGTTTTACTGTAAATTTAGTTGTGATTTCTGCCTAAATGTCCCCACATTCCTACTGGCTGGAGTCTTCTGGGCAAGACACATACTAAACTTGGACCAGCAGTCTGCCTCACATTTTTTCTGCCCTCCTCAGCTGTTCATCTATCATCACAGCCCAGCTGTTTTGATACGGATCTGGCACATCACGTCACGCTTGTTTCTGTGGTTCCTTCAGCTTCGTTAGTCGAATGTCTGTCTATGAGCTGCTTTCCTGAAAACAAAGAGTTTTCAGTTAATAATATGTTACAAGAGCAAGTTTTTTTAAACATAATGTCTTCTTTTTAAGAGAATAGTTCTGCTGTGTTCTCTTGTCCAGAAGTGTTGACAGTACTTACAAGTCTAGTTTAATGACTTTATTTAAAAATATAAGGATATATAAAGACACTTTTCTCTAAAAATGCATACCTTCTACTGCCTATTTGCATGTAGATAAGTAAGACCCTCCATATTGTGTCAGACCAAAGGTCCTTCAATAATGTCTTAAGTTCCCTGTCTTGTCTTTCGGGAATAGACTAGCAGAACTCACAAAGCCAATTACAGCTGAAGAATTGTTTAAAAATCTATCACTTAACTCAGCATCTCAGTTAAAAACTGTGCTCAGGTGAGGAGGCTTAACACCTACTTATGTGTCCAGTGGGAATGCCAACAGGACACACAAGCAGGCATGCAGTGAATTAGTGGGAAATCAACAGCTTGACCACACAGCAAATGTCTGCACACCTACCCTACTCAGAAGTAAGCCTATGACTCCAGGCACAAAGAACATAGGACATACCTCCACAATAGTGTTCAGGAAACAGAAATGTAGAAATTGGAGATCATTCTGGTAATCTTTGTGTGCAACCAGGGGGCTAGAAAATAGAAATTACATTTTCATAGTATTTTCCTGTACGTTGCTGGTAAAACCATTACTAGAATACTGTGTCTAAAGACATAAAGATGCAAAAAACTTATAGATGAAAACTATAAGACTTGTTATAGATTGCTTAATCATCCTAAAAGCATGATCTATTTAAATGATCAAAGATTAAAGGCCCCTTGATCACAATTTATAAATGCCAAATCTAGCTGTTGAAGGTATAATGAGATTCAGTGGCTGGGATATGAAGCTAAACTAATTCAGACCATAAATAATGCTCTTATTAGTTATCTGTGTGCATACTAACTGTTGAAATAATCTATCAAAGATTGCCCATCACTAAAAAGAATTAAATCAACATTGGATTTTTATTTGATAGACACGCTTTAATTCAGCAACATCTATTGGGCTTGAAGCAAATTAATTAATGGGTGTCCAGTGACCTGTGGTACTCAAAAGGCCGGAGTAAATAATTGTAAAGCCTATATTAATCACTGAGTTCTTTAATTTATCCACTGCAAATAACAACCTCATAGCTTGGTTACGTGTTGCAAGGCTTATGTCTTGATTTGTTTAGCCTGATCACAATATCAAGATATCCTTTACAGAGGATATCTCCTTCCTCTCGCAGCCAGCAACAACCCTAAAATTGATGATTGGAACACATCTCGTCCTCTAAATCGTATTGCCGCCTTTGTCAACAAGCCCTCATGGAGGTCACAGTAAGATCAGATAGGGACATTTTCACTGGTACTGTTGTCCAAAAGGATTACAAAGAAAGTGACATTATTTGGGGCTGTAACTACATCCTACTGAGAGATGTCCCACAACAGTTTTATTACTGTTGCACCTTTTAAAAGGCATTGCAGCGCAGCCTGGGAACACTGTGCTCAGTTGTCAAGCTAGTATACATCTAAGGGCGCCTCCTGTTAAGGTCACAGTCAGGCATTTCCAAAACCTAATCATCACTTTGCCTTATTTTTGGCTGGGGGTGATTCACTTAACCTCTCTATGACTGTGTGTCAAATGCCCACCATAATCTGTTTTCTGGGGGCTTGGGAGCATTAGGTGGTGTTATGTAGTGCCCTGTAACTTGAAGTTACATCTCAGCATTTGAGAGAGACGAGCATAGTGACCTGTCTTTCACCTATACAGGTGATGACTGTGTGTCATCCAAGACAACTCAGCTTTAGTCTGCAGAAGGGATGTTTCTCAGCAGTGAAGGTATATGCTGTTCCTATACACCAAACACTACACTGAAGCTCTGGGAATCGGACAAAAGCATTGCACCATACTGTAATTTGTATATGGACTACTCTCAGCAATAAGATTTCACCCAACACTTTCATTATAGTTTGCTATTTCTCTTTCATTAGTTATTTGCTAGCAGCTACTGGGCTCACATCTGGCATATGTAGGTAACAAGAATTGTATTTTCATGGAGAAGACAATTTGCTGCTAGTTTTAGCCAAACAACACACTATTTTGCATTTGGTGCATGTTGGGTTTATTTCTCCTGCCAATTATAGCCACATCACACATTGGCCTAACTTAAGGTCTATGGTGTACAAATTTCCTCAAGGATTTCTCTTTTGTAAAGCTCTTATGTTGTTTTTGCTGCCATTAAGGGCTGATGCTTTATGAATCTTTCGCATATGAAATTGTGCCAAATGGCAGTCATGGAGGTCACCCCTAATTGTGGAGAGACAGAAAATGGACACAGCTCCTTCTCCAGCTCCAGGCTATGTCAGCTAAAAGGCCATTATGGCTCTCCTGCCAGATGCTATAGTTCCCTCCCAGCTGTTAGCTGAGCTGCTTGCGGAATTGTTCCGTACCTACATGGAGCTAAATGTAACGGATCAGAAAAGGGTTACAGTTCAAAGTAACCCAGCTCGCTTTGACGGGTGTATAAACCGCTCAGGAGCAGATTAGAAGGGGCAGTAAGCTGCAACACGGATAGTGGGGGAGAAGAGAAGTGTTCAGCTGAAGACAACGGCTTCTGCTAGCACAGCCAGATCTTGGAGCGAATACGTGCTCCAGCCTTAGTTTTGCTTGATTTCTCATCTCTCTAAAATAAGGAGCACAATAGGAAGTAGGATTTTCCTCTGGCAGGTTTTACCTATCCCAATTTCGTCTGCATATCTCCCCATTAATGCTGAATTTTAATTTGCCCATCAAGCACTCTGAAAGCTCCTTTCTTTGTTCTTATTCACTTCCCACTCACTTCTAAAGACACTGGCCTTGATCATATTGTGACTTCTGTTATGCAGCAGTACCGCTCTAATTAGTACTTGAACTTATTCCTGACTGTTACTTTGGAAGAAGCTGGAGGTATTTTCTCATTTCCATTCTGCAAGTCTGTTCACTAAAAATTCACCTTCTGTGATAGACAATGAGTTTGCAAGTCATAATAACTCAAGTCACAAAAACTTAATTTAATAGATTGCACTTAAGCGATTTGTTGCTATGGCCAAGGCCAAGGTATTGACTTCTTTCATGCTGCTTCCAGCTACCAATGCCAGATCTGTATTGCATACAACATGGAGAATGGGGAATGTGTAACTACTTAAATGGGGTAAAATAAGAAGCGTGCATCTCGATCCTTATGTTTGGGCTTCAGGCGAAGTTGGTATTTTATTACTTACTGCTGTTGCAGTATGTTGTTGATGATCACATTTCCTCAGAAATCCACCATTCTGAAGTACTCACAGTATTTTTTTGTCTTTGAGTTTATCCTCTTCAGCAGTGGTAATGATTAATCTGATTCTCTTGGCATGCAGTTTTAAATCCAGTGACTTCGGCAGAATGAAAGTACAACCTTATCAAACAGAAATCTATTGCCTTGTCAGTACAGAGTCCCTTTATATGCGCTGAAGGGTTGAATGCTCAGCAAACTCTCCTAAACTGATTTCATGAGCACACTTGCTATCTCCTAGGTAGTCTGTTTGATTGCTGGGAGGGTAGGTAAATTTAGGTTTCATTTTATAGGAAAAAGTGAGCTCACTCCTGCTGAAAGACCTTAAGGGAAGTTTTATTCTTTTTGTTCCTGAGCTGGAAAAACGTTTCCTGAGGGTGCTTTATTTGTCCCTTAGGAAACCTGGAATTGCCCCAAGACCACATCAGAATTAGAATTACTTGGCAGCTAAAATCTAGTTTCTGATAATAGCCTATCTGTTGGAGATGCTGGAACAGCAGAGATCCTGCACCTTACCTCTGTCAAAACTGTCTCCTTATAACAGAGGTGTTGACTAATCAATTGGCTTCTTCTGCCTTCAGTTTGTTCTCTCTTTTTCAGACATTTATTTCATATGGATTCCTTGTATATACAATAAGCCTGATGTGGGCGGGGTTGATTTTCAAATAACTGGTAAAGAATTAGGGCCATTAATTTCTGTAGCTTGTGTAAGCAGGAATTACTTTTCTGTTGACTCGCAAAAATAGCAACTTCAGTACAAAGTTCCGTCCAGACTGTCACCTTTGTAGAAAAAAATGTACTCCGGTTACAGTGAAGATGTCTACTATAACTCTCTGCGGAGCTTTTCCCTTATTAACATAATTGATTGCAAAATAATGTCTTAGAAGGTATAGTAAGACTAAGAATCAGTTAAAACAAGTATTTATAATATGGAGATCCTTTTTTCAAGAACAAGAAAGCCACACTGACTTCCCACTTAGGGAAGTTGTCAAGTTCTGTGGAAGTGAGAAGATAGCATCTAGTAAGAAGTTAATCATTATACCAAGGCCTCCTTTATTTAGGAGTCTCTATCAGTGTAAAACTGCAACATTATGCAGAATATATTCTAATTTTCCTTATGCTGAAGTCTTCGAAATAAAAGGATTCAACAGAGTAACCAACACCCATCTCTGACATACTGTGCGCACCTAGTAAACAGATAAAATGTTGTGCTGTAGCATCATTTTCAAAGAAAAGAGGGTGCGTATATAACTGTAGCACAGCTTAGCCTTCACACCACTAAAAACTGGCTCCTTCCATAGCTTGCTGGTCACCAGCGGGGGTATGCTGCAGCCTAACCCTTTGAACGTGAGGAAATATTTACACATAGATTTAATAGATTACAGCCTCAGTCCACAAAGACTTACTCATGTCTGTCACTGTGAGAAATCCCACTGAAATCTGTATACGGTTGAGTGTGAACTTTTCTGAGAACTAGGCTTGAAAACCTGTTCATGCTTCTGAGTAGCCATTACTAATCACAAAATCAAATTGTTTTGAGAGAAGCAAGGAAAAGGAAACTTGTTTCCTGTGATATTTCTGCCATAAATTTCTCTTATACTTCCGTAACATATTACTCCTGGCTGTCTCACATGGTGCTTGACAGCTTGCAGAGCGAGCTGCCCCTGTGGCTGCATCTGGTGAGGCACTGTTGGTTTTGGGCTGTCTGTGATAACTGATGGGCCTGTAACCAAACAGGACAGAGAACTGTTGTTTTGTGGTGCAGCCTTTCTTTTCATGGGGTGCTAACTGGGAGCTCCTTTCTACTGAATTTTATGAAACTTTTAAGAACATATTTTATTTTGGTGAAACCAGCCAACTGGTTCAAAAGGCACTATGAAAATCTCCTGTGGGCTGACATGCAAAGGGTAAGATTACATAAAACCTTATTTCTTTTAAATTTTATCATGTGTTGATTGTGTGTTTTCTTTTAAATCTCCTTAAAATACTCTGAAGGCTGCTATAATGGGTTATATCCAAAACCTGTTATGATTTATTTCAGTGGGGTTTTGATTAAGCTTGCAAGAAATAGGAGAGAATAACTTGGCAGAAAATTCTCTGCCATGTTTCTCTTTCTTTTATATTTTGAAATATATTCTTTCCTCTCTGTGGATATGACTCTCGTGAATGGAAGGCCTTACGTTTTGCCCTTTGAATTAAATTATCTGATGAACCTACTGTAGTATGCAAGTGAAATAGCATAAAGGCCAGTTTACATTTTACTGAAAGTGAAAATTCAGGAAGGATGGAATACAAAGAAATGGAAAAAGCCCACACAGGGCCTGACCATGTATTGGTATAAATCAATTCAGTGGTCATGCGCTGGATGATGCCTTCTGTTTCAGCACAGCACAGAGTTGCTGTAATGCAGTAAATAGCAGACTGCGATGAAAACTCTAGGCTCATTTAACACTTTAACAGATTTGTGGTAGACTTGATTCTTGACCACTGCATATGAAGCTAACTTTGGAGAGAAAGGAGGTATTAGGAAGGTTGTCCAGCATCAGAGGCTTCGTTAAATTAAAAACTGTATTAAATATTAAAAAAAGCTGGATAACTGCTGTTTACTTACATTAATGTGGGTTTGTAGAATTTATTTTTATGAATATCTGAAGTAAATTATTAGAATCATCTTATTCCAAATAAATTTAAATAGACTACATAAAAAAGGTTTTCCATCTTTTGCAAGTTTAGAATAACCTGCCATGAAATCTTATTCTCAGCTGCTTTTTTAAACATATCTTACATTTCTCCCAACTATCCCTAGCAAAATGCTTTCACAAAAATAATTTTTCTTTCCTTTTGTTCTGCATTTCTAATATCAATTGTTGCTTTATACTGTTGTCATTATTGCACAGTACTGCAACTTGTGTAATACCTGAATGTCTCCAATTGGATAAAGCTGAACACAGGAAAATAGCTTGTCACCTTCCATCCTCTTTACTCCTTATGTGCTGTTTATTCCAATAAGTCATTTAAGCTGTTGAGAACCTTGTCAATATGATGGATTTGCTGTCATTTTACTGAAATCCCCAAAAGTAAACTTATTAGATTACTGACTGAGGCCACAGGAATGTTCCTGGTTGCTGCCCACCATTGCCAAACAGTAATTGTAAGGTCCTTGATTTCATCTCAGATAGTTTTCATGGGAACTCTTTGAAGCTGTCTACAGATACAACTTAAAGATGATCTGAGGTGGTAATCTGGGATCAAAACCTTGCTAGAGACCCACTGGTAAGCCAGTCACTGGCTGCTCTAACTTGACAGCATCATTTTGCCTGCTGGTAAAGCCCCTAGTTTCTATTCAGGTAAGATTACCTGGAGCTAAATAAAACTCAAAAATGATAAGCGTATATTCCATGAGACAGACACAGGATTTTCCTTTGATTCCTCAAGAGACACTGGAGGTACCTGTGTGAGAAATGAGAAAGAAGGACTAGAGATTCTGGGTAAACCTGAAACACCAGTTAGACTAAACTTCATGACTACAGCTGTGAAGCAAGAGCCTAACTACTAAGGCAGAATAACTTGTTCCAGTGAACATTGTTGAGACATGCAGATTGGTGAGGGAGGAATAAAAGGGTTCAACTGCGAACCCAAGCTTGTATCATCACCTCATGCTAGTTTCCTGAAGCCAGCCAGAAGCAACCGAGGAACTTACATCCAGGGCTGGATACAGTCGGTATTATTCTTACTTATTATTCCTACGGGGTAAAAAGAGTGGTTATAGTATCACCAGTGATGCTGGGCACTAGGCGGTTAAAATCCTCAGGGAGGAGCATAAAGAGGCATTGACTGGCCAGGGCTCTAACAGAGTTATGGAGAAGAGGTGGGAAAAAATTATATTATTGTATCTATTTAAGCAGCATGTATTACGGAACATATGCAAAAAGAATAAGAAGGCTTTAGAGTGAGGTGTGAACTTAAGGAGACAAAGAAGAGGTGAAGCAGCAATGTCTTATGCCTTGTAGATTAATTGCGGGGCTAATGGGAGAGAGAAGTTGAGATTTAGAGAAATTCTTGAAAGAAATGGTTGGACCAAGCCGGAGAGACCTTGAGAGTGTCTTGTATCAAAATAGAAATAAATTAGGATTAGAAGAAAAAGGGGTAGGATATCTTGCCTTGAGTGGTAGTAAAAGAATGAGAAGGGAGGAAATACTGAAGGAATAATTGCCCAAAGGCTGTACTTGGTCAGGTCCAATTAAGCAGTGTACCGGGAATGGCCAGACGTCACAGGGTCAGCATGGGCATGATAAACATCCTCAACTGTGTCTACACCCAATGGAGGTTTTTTTAGTGACACTGGGATATATGGCATTACCCAACAGCGGTTGTATGGCTCCAGCATTTTCATTAAATGTTCATAAAGTAAACAGAAACAGGAGATAATCTTGAGAAGGACTGGGCAAAGAATCTGCAGTTTTTTGACATTATTTGAATTACCTGAAAAGATTCAAGTAGACATAAACAGCCAGTTTCATTGCTGCGATTTTTTCCACTTGTAGCTCAAAGTCTGGATGCTCAACAAGCCTGAATTTTTTAAAATTTTGAGAGCATCAAGTGCTTCAAGGCAACTATTATCACTATCTGTTCTGGAGCATAAGGAGTTGATTAACTCATTTAAAACTGACCATAAGTGAAAGAGAAAAAGTTTGTAGAAACTAGTGCTGATCTCCAAGTACTGAGGAAAGCAAACCAGCCTGGATAGGTGAATATGTTATGCAATCTAAAGACTTTCTGAATCCTTGGCACACATGAAAGCCTTGTAATACAGGTTTTCTGAAAGAAGTCGAGTATGCTTCCTATTAGCTGAGAGGAAAAATGCCTTAAACAAGCATGTTCAAAGTGCTCCTTGGAATAACTAGTTTGCATGTAGGAATACTGCATAAGTACTTGTTGGACAAGAATCAGGAAAACTTTGAGAGTACGTGTAAAACATTAACAAAGTGAGATTACACTTTTGGTATTGCACAGAGTTCCTTGAGGCGTGCATATAGTAAACCTCCCACAGACTTGAAGCAAAGCTCCTACAATGAGTAGTGAAGCTCCCATAGATTTGAACGCAGACTGCAGATTAGTAGGTGGCAAAGGAGCAAATTTCAGTTTCAAAAAAGAATTCAAGAAGCATGTCACTGAAAATATATGAACATGTGTCAGGTCAGCACAAGTTGTGCATATATGCATGGATCTGTCCCTGTAAACGTGCAAGCTTTTCTAAAACTTTCAGAAGAGAGGGCTAAAACCTTTTGAGAAGTGAACGAGATCTTGACTTTTAAAGTAGTAGTAGACTTTTCATCCTCTATTGGGAAGATTACCAGCTCAGGTTTTATTTATATTCATAGGACTTATTTCAATATACAGTATCACTAACTACAAGTCTTTGATACTCTGGAATTAAAAAATGAATGAAAATAATCTAAGGCAGTAACTTTAGTTCGTTCATATGCTACTTAGAGGATGACAGAGGGCTATAAAATGATCAGAGACCAGCCTCATCAGGCAGGATTCCTTCCAATCTCCATCCCTTTGCTGCTGCCACAGATAATTTCTGGCCACTTCACCATCACACCATGTCTCCTGCAGCCAGAAAACTCCACTCTGTTGCCATAGCAAAAGGGAGAATTCAGGGTAGCTTATTCTGGACTTTTCTACCCCTACATGTCCAAGGCAAATCTTTACGGGATGCAATGTCTGCAATGGATGGCTTAATTTGATAATGGGATTGAAACTCCTTTCTCAACCCATCCCTAAAACATATTTCTCAACTCACTGCCAATGGCAATAGAAGCACCAGTTACCTATATTCTATACTGCCACCACAAGCACTCATACATGTCCTATAATAGCCATCCTGCAGCCCCTGCACAAACTGTTGGCTCCCCTCCCACTGAAGGTCTCACTGGTTGGACTTGTGTCGTCCATACACATCTCCTAAGCCCCTGCCTTTAACGTGCTCTCACACCACTGAGAGGGTACTAGTCTGCCTCTGAAAGTACAGGGAGCAAGACTTGGGACCGCAGCACTCTGATTTGGGGAATGAAGAAAAAAAGTGATGGAACTAAAGACATTTTTAACTATCGTCAGCTATCTGTATATTAGTAAAGACAACAGAGGAGCTACTGATTCATTACTGCATGCAATATTTCATTATTAGTATGCTACCTGAAAGAATTTTGGCCTGTGCCAACTAGTACTTTTCTAGACGGCTCCTGGATATTGGTCATTGGTCCCATTTGAAGCAGGACTCTGGTCAAAGTGACCTTCTGAAGCCAACATTTCTATGGATGTTTTGGGAGATAGTGTGTGCCAAAATCATATTCAATGGGCAGCTAGGATGTAGCCACCTCATTTCGAAGTAAAAGGCAGCCCCCACATGAGGGGCTGTATAGATATAACCACTGAGGCAACAAAATGCAGATACTGTAAAGTGCAAAAACAGTTCAGTTTGTTCAGTTCTTGACTGCAGGCAAGCTCTACCAACCCAGTATAAAGAGGCTCTTAGCTACAAGGAGCAGATCATCCAGACTGCAGGCAGGGCTCCCTACCGGGAGGTGCTCTTTGCTCTTCCAGCTGTGGCATTCTGAAGATACCAAGAAAGTCTTTCAAAATTGAGACAGTGCAGATAGTCAGGATATTTAGCTTTTGGACAGGGCATGCTGGAGTATCCAGCCAGAATGGCTGTAAAAGGAATTGAATACGACATAATGTGGAAGAGGAGCCTCACTGCAGGAAGAACTATTTTGAAATACTTGAAGTGTTCATAATTACCATAATGAGGCACCTATTATAAAGTAGTCACTAAGTATGGTTGTAGTATCAGTAGATTCAGAAAGTAACACTAAACTATTAGATCATGGCTACAGCTGGTAGTAATTAAAAAATGAGATTTTGCTTGAGATGGCAAGGCAGGCAGCGAAGAGGAGGAAAATCCCCAAGAAAGACAACAGCCTATCTGTGATCTTGTTTTTTACAGGATGATCACAGTTCCTTACATGTAAGTAAAAAAATCTCCTTCCTCAATGTGTAACAATTCCAAAGAATTCTTTAAAGACAGCTATGGGAAAAATAAAATTAGGGGGAGCTAAAACACATGCCCTTGGTGCATCAGCCCCATCATGTTACTTGGGACAGCAACTTCTTCCAACAATAGCTTGCCCAGCTTTTGCTTGTTCAGCGTTCTCATGTGACCCAGGACAGGTCCAGCATCTGCTAGGGAACAGAGGTTATTAAATGAATATCCACCACCAGCTAGGAAGCCCTTCTCAAGTGACAGTTCCTCCAGATTTTCTGCTTAGTGTCTCTCAGGTCCAACAGCCCTTCTTCCTCTTCAGGGTTAGTAAACGGCTCTGACCGTATCCCAAAGCTCTGCAACAAATTTACTCTCTCTTTTGTGCAAAGACGAATCCTTCTGTCTACAAGACCAACTTGCCAGCCCACGTCATTAGAATCTCTGTCGCTTTATCATGAGTGTGCTCCCTGCATGAAATAAGTATTTCGGCTGAAGTTTCTTGCCCTGCATTTACTGCTGAGCTGGGCCTCCTGGGCAGAGATGAGGTTCCTGGTGGTGAAGTCGCGGGTGACTCACCCCGGTGGCACGCAGGCAGTGTCTGGCTGTGTGGGCACAGCTTCAGCCACAGCCCGGCGTCCCTTGGGGCTGTCTGTAGAGGAGCTGGGAGGGAAGGTGTAATGCCTCACACCCAGCACGTTAAAAGGAGGCACACGCGGTAGATTTTGTTCCCAAAGTTTTTTCTGTAAACAGCTGAGGCTGGCTGCCCGGATCTAAACTGCTGAGGTGGCCTATCAACAGATCTTACTTCTCACAGAGCTCGGGGGGGTCCGTCAGGGACAGGGTTATCACATCAGCAACTAAAAGCAAAACCCCTCCCACCCAGTTATCCTGCTACTGTGGCAGGACCCAGTAGTGTGTCCGCAGGGAATGGCGGCACTTCCCTCTCCCCGGCTGGAAACCAAGCACCCATCAGACTTCCAGGATTGATTTCCCGGCTCAGGTCTCTCACCACCAGTAGACTCAGCTTAGGATTTCAGCTATTCTAGGCCAATCCTCTGTGTAAGAGAAGTTGTGGCTTGGTTTATTTTTATTATTATTATTTTTTGGTCACTTTTCGGTGAAATCACCTGGTCCGTTACAGGCCCGAGCTCTTCCCTGGCGGAACTCACGGTCACTGCCCGTCACGCGTGTCAAAGCCCAACTAAGTCCGGGGCGCGGGGCTGAAGGCCAGCCCGGTGTGGTTTCGGTGGACCTGCCCCAGTGATGCCCGCAAGAACCAGGCGGGCTGAGTCACTGGGATGACAGCATCAATTTTCACAAGTATCCGTGACATCCATTTAATAATTTGCTGGTTTAAATGCAATTGGATAGTTACAGGTAAAGGTACTGGCTATGGCACTGCTACTTTTTTTTTTTTTTTAATTGTTGAATAGGCGTCTTAAATATTATTAACTTTTCAGCGGTGGTGACGAGCCTGCTATTAGGTGAAGAGAAACACCTTCCAGACAAGGCTCCCCTCTGGAGGGGCGGCACGATGCCGACGGACCGGGCCCAGTGCCTCCCGCCCCGTCGGACCCGGCTCCCGGGGCGTCCCCCTGCCCCCGCCGTCCCAAGTGGTGTAGCCGCGGCCTCCCCCCGCCGTCCCCGGTGGTTCGTGCCGGCGGGCCAGGGCGAAGGGGGCGGTGGCGGCGTATGGCGCATGCGCAGGGGGCCGGATGGCGACTGCCCAGCTGAGGGCGGTTGTTGTGGGAACCGCGGCGGGTCGGGCCTCCCGGGCCGGGTCGGACCGGGCGCTCCC
>VYXH01011591.1:564980-578307 GCA_013397275.1 Burhinus bistriatus | reverse complement strand
GAGGCGGGGGGGGCCCCCCCCCCCCCGCCCCGCCGTCGCGGGCAGCGCTGTGGGTGAGGAGCGGCGGGTGCGAGCGAGGTGTATGCGCCAGGGCCGGCCCCCCAGTGCTGCGTGAGGGGCTCGGCGGCCGCGGGGGCAGGACGGACGGACGGGCGGGGACCGGGGGGTGCTGCTGCCGCCGCCGGTGTTTGTGTGGGGGCGGAGGAGCTGTCGCGGCCCTGCTGGAGCCAGGGCTTGCCGCTCTGGGCTGCGCTGTTCAGGGCTTGTTCGTGTTATCGGATTAGTGTGTTTTACCCTGTCTTTCCCCCGGGAGATGGGGGGAGGGGGGAGGCTGCTGGGACTTCACCTTCGAGCCCGTCTTGTCAGGCGTGGGGCGGGCGTAGGACCCTCGGACCGGGGCTGCCAGCCAGGCCACCCCCACCCCCGTCTTGGAGGCGGAGGGGGGGGCTCAGCGAGCAAAGGCCGGGCTGAGCAGGTCCCTGCGGGGTCGGGGTTGTCGTGGTGGCATTTGTTGCACGGTGAAGCAAGGCGGGAGCGTCTCAGCAGGGGCTCTGCGCTCGGTGGTCGTTGTGGCTTTTTCATCTAGCTCCCACCGAAGTCCCGAACGCCTTGTGGTTCTGCCCGTTTACAGGCTGCGGTGGGCTTCCTGGTCATGCTGATACTGCCTAAATCGTTCATAAAATCAGCTGTCTTTCAAATATTTCAGTATTGTTTGGCTTTTCCCTCCCCACAAATCCTGTGTTTTTGAACTATGGTGTGTTCAGGAAGTTTCAGCTAACTTGAGGCACTTACTGCTGGGCTGTTCAGTTAATTACACTAATGTTGTTAATAATACATCTTAATGTTGCTTGTCTGCATTCCATACTCTTCTAGCATTTTTGGAATATGTTTTCTGTTGGAAAGTGGTTTAATGTTCAGAAACTGATTGCAAAGCCTTGTTTTGAGATGTGATCCTGAGACCCCTTTTCTGTGTAAGTGGTCCTGCTTACTGGATTAGGTTTTTGTAGTTTTATGTCCTGGATCTGTATTTGAGATTCTGAATTGCACCCAAAGCTGTAGGATGTGGTGGAAAATCAGTGAGGCAGAAGCAGAGGGGCAGGAGAATAATGGATTAAGAGAATAACCGCATGCTGCTTGAAATACAAGTTTCATAAGTAAGAAAACAGAGATTGCTTCTTGTATTTTCTCTTCCTCTTTCTTGCCTTCCTACTTTGCCCTCTTCAGCTTTTGTTTCAGTGCATTACTTTGTACTACTACAGATTTTCCAGGCCAATTGTTAATCTTAAACGCATTGCTTAAGCTTTTCTTGTGTGTCTGTACCTGTCTTTGGGATGGCTGTGCCTAATGGCAATGGGACCGTAGTTATAACTGCAGTGGGAGTGAGTTCTGTATGGTTTGGAAGCTATGTGCGTGGATGACTTAAAAATTCACTTTTTTTTTTTTTTTCTCCTCCTTGTTCCAGATGGAAAAGAAGAGTTCGTGGTTTCTGGTTTTCATAATAGCAGAGGCTAAGTGGGCATAAAGGAGACTGTAGTGCGGGTAAGAAGCGTCAAGCCCCTTGCAAGGCTTTGCTCTGTAAAAAAGAAGACATGAATCCTACAAACGATGATCCAGTGTTTGGGACCATTTTTGACTGGGACTATCTTTTATGGGAAGTTCGTTTGACATTTTTAGCTGCTGGGTTTTTAACCTACCTGGGAGTATTTCTTCTGTCTCACTGGTTGTCTTCATGGATAAGTACCACTTATCGTGCCTTGTATGCAAAGGAGAAGGTGTTTTGGAATATGGCGGTCACACGTGGTGTGTTTGGACTTCAGAGCTGTGTTGCTGGGTTATGGGCTTTGCTCATAGATCCTGTTTTTCATGCTGACAAAGTGTATTCACAGCAGAAGTGGAGTTGGTTTAACTGTTTAATAGCAGCTGGATTTTTCTTGCTTGAAAATGTAGCTGTTCACATGTCCAACATTATTTTTAGAACATTTGACGTGTTCTTGGTAGTTCATCACTTGCTTGCTTTTGGTGGCTTGGCTGGTCTAGTAATTAATGTGAAATCTGGACATTATCTGCCTTTGATGGGAATGTTGCTGGAGATGAGTACTCCCTCAACGTGCATTTCCTGGATGCTTCTAAAGGTAAGAACATGATAATTTTCAAATTATGTTTGTAGCAGTTTTCATGTGTCTTGCTTGTCCATTGGTAATCTGTGTGGTTTGTCTAACTAGTTTTTCAGCAAAACTGTGTCCATCTAACCGATCCCCCTGTTACTGTCATACCTGCTTTTTTTGTGGTGATACTTCTGTAGTCCTCCATATAGGTTTCTGTGTGATACTGTGTGCATGTGGATAGTGAGATGGTATAGATTCATTCTGAGTTTAGGATGCCGTATGCATGTGGAATATCATAGCTCTACATGGAAAAAATGCCTGAGAGCATGTGTATGTGAAAGCTAGGTATTTGCATTAGTTCTACAGATTCCTCAGTGCCTTATCTTGAAGTAACAATCTCACTTCTGCATACTTTATGTTCTTGTTTTTCTAGGCTGGCTGTGCTAATACCTTTTTCTGGAAGGCAAACCAGTGGGTGATGATCCACCTGTTTCACTGCCGCATGATTCTTACTTATCACATGTGGTGGGTGTGTATTTTTAATTGGAATTCTGTGATGGAAAACCTGGGACTTCTTCATTTTATTGTTTTATTCTCGGGATTGTTTGCTGTTACACTAATACTTAACCCATACTGGACATACAAAAAAACTCAGCAACTGCTCAGCCCAACTGACTGGAACTTTGAAAATAAAGCAACAGAAAATGGAAAATTAAATGGTGAAACACGTCAAAAGAAGAGGATATAACACTGAAACAGCTCTTTCCTAGTAGAATAGCGGAACAATACAATGCAAAGTGATTCTTTGCCCATGAACTAGAAGCTTTTGCAAGAAGCTCATTAACACAGTGATTCCTTGCTGGTAGTATTCTGTATGCACCAGAAGTATTTAAAAGCATTGTTTGTGTTTCATATGTGCATATGCCTAAGATATTCAACCTCTTAGTTATGAATTACGCCAACAATTTTGTCAGGTTGGACAATATTTCATGATTTAGTAGTGACATGCTCTCTAATGGTATCCTTTGTCCTAATGCTTCAAAGTGGCTTAACAGTTAATTTGTCTGTTAAGCTCAGCTTGAATCAAGTTTAGCTTAAATCCTATTTCACATATGTTGGAGATACTGATTCTGGAAATTACGTTGTTTATTAAGATCAATTATGACCCAAGTTAGGTATGCATGGGTACCTAATTCTGTGTGCCATTAAATCATTCCAAATGGCTGAATTGGTCAGTGGTAGAATGCAGTCATGGCTGGGTTTTGGGTAGGGGTTTTTGTTGGTTTGTTGTTTTTTTGTTTTGTTTTTCTTTTAAGTGCACTTGAGGAAGAGGAAGATAATTGACAGTGAACACTCAAAGTGAATTATAGTTTCCAAGTTGTCCTCAGTATGGGAGGAGTTCATATTCACCACAAACATGCATGTGGGGATGCAGGCATTTGTTATACTGGTGGTCTGGCTAGACAGTCATAGTGGTCCCTTCTGGACTCAAAGTCAATTAAATACAAGAGGCAGCGATAGAAGCTTTGATTCTGTTTCATCCTTAAAAAGATTGCTGGTTGATTGGTAAAGTTTTGGGGTTTTTTTGTAGGTCCCACAGAAGTAATGCAATTAGTTGCACTAGTGATCCTGTTACGGTTCCTCTTATTTTTGGAAATTGTCTTAGTTATAGAGGGTTTTAGAATCTAAGATGATTCTCTGTGGAGGAAAGCCCATATTACCTCCTTTAGCTCAGTTATTCTTTTAGTATTTTAATTTTACTTTGAAGAACATAAAGTGACACTAACAATCCTTTGCGCTTTATCTGCCACACCACTAAATCTTTCCTTGACCTAAGGAATAGGATTGCTTTTTAGATAGGAGGGGCTTGGCAAATTGTGGTGGATGTTCTCCCACTAATAACATTGGTCTGACTGTTACTGGGTGAAATTTTGGACAGAGGATGACAGTATAAAGATCGCCATAGAAGAGAGTGACACCTAGTGGCAGGAGAATGACGAAGATACTAATTAGTTTTGACGCATTGAACTAGTGAGATAAAAAGCCTGTCGTTTGAAACTTGGTTGTATGGTGTGACGTTACTGCTGCACAGATTTATTTTCCAAAGTAATAAGACTGCGCAAGCCCAAGCTGTGAAGAATTTTAGGTCAAGGCATGTGTTAGAGGCTTTATGTGTTGATCTGTGTTGGAGCATACTGTTTTAAATATGTAAGGGAAACACTGGTGTAAACAACCCTATTTATTAATTTTTGGTGGCAATGTCTTTGATTTTGTTCTGAGTGAAGGGAGGCAGCTAGTGGTCAGGTTGTGTTCCCCAATTCACTGTGTGTGAACACAGAGTTGAAGGGCTGCTCTGTGAGGGAGAGGGAACTTCTTACTATTGGGTCACAAATGTATAACCAGATCTTGTTGATAATGATGAAGTGGTGAATATCTAAAATGGCCCATTCCAAACTAGGCTGAGAGCATCATAGTAATTTTACACAGCAACAGTATCTGTTACCCTGCTGATATTCAGTAGAGAAAACTTAAATTTTGTGCTACCTTACTATTTTTAAGCAGGGTAGAATGAGATTGCAGTGTTATGGCAGTGTGACCTGTCTGGACACCATCCTGTAGAAAAAAGGGTTCTGTAAAGCTGAAAATTACGTACTTCTCCTGAGGGCTTGTGTGGGAGAGTGAGTAATGTTAAAAGCACTTTAGAAGAAAGCAGTGGAGTGAATTCCTCGGAAACAGAACCCAAATATGTGATCCAAATGCATATCTTGCAGAATCCAAACCTCACTTTCAGGAGTTCCAGGAAGGCGGAGGAGAAGTCACCAGATAATAAAATGATAGTGTGCTCTATGCAGCTTAAAACTTGAAGGTTTGGATTCAATAAAACAAGGTAATAACTGTAAAAATCCCAGCTACAGAATTCTGAAGAATCCTAACAGAAAATGGAAGCATCAGAAGAGAAATAAGTTTGGACCAAGCATGTAATTCTTACAGTGACTGGCTAAAGGAGGTGAAGTTTCTATGTGCTAAAATAAAACAAGATGGAGAGCTTGGGTTAGTAGTGAATTTGGGACCGATAAGAGAGATTAGGTGTGCTCCAAGCAGACAGGCAGATAGTTATGTCAGTGGCACCAGGCTTCTGAAGTTTAATATTTTGCATTATTAATTTGTATAAAGTTAAGTGGATTTTAAATCTTTCGTTTACAGCATTTTTTATCATAATAAGGCAATCCTTTTAGTATGCATCTTAGTGTGATTTTTTCATGCAGAGACTGTTATGGCATATCTCGAAAACCTTTTGCATGTCTTAACTATGTAATTAATAATACCTAAGAGTACTTGTTAACCTAAACACTGCTAGACCCAATAGAACAAGAGAGCTATGTAATAAAGAAAATAACAGCACTCAGTTTATTTCTGTTGGTTTGAGGGACGAGGAGATTTCACAGTCCAGCTAGAAATACAGCAGTACATAAAAATACAGACAACCTTTCCTCTTCATCTTGATGGCCTAGAGTTGGAGTTACCAGTTCTGTTACACAGAGCCTCTCATTTTTTATATTCCAGTGTCTTCTTCACTGCCTTTTGGCTGCTCCCTTCTAGAGGATTTTCTGGTTTATGATTGTGGATGACTGTCTCATTGCTCTGAAATAAGACTGAAAAAGTTCTCTAACTGAGGGTTTTGGTGTCTGGTTACTTTTATAATTAAGTACTGCTTTTCAACCTAAAGGTAGACTAGCCATAGCTTGTTTATAAATTTTGTTTATGCGAAACTAATCCCAGTCCTGTTGGGCCTGTCTTATAAGGCCTCATCTGCAATCCGATGTAGAAGAATTCACAGGGTGTGCTGCTGCCATGATTTGGAAAACTCTTGCATAATATGTTTTTGGTTTAATTTTTTTGTTTGCCTAGGTGACTATTAGAGACTTCATCCTGTTTTCTTGTTGGACAGGCTTATTCAAGGAGTGCTGTTTGTGTCACCTTTCTGGCTGAATTTTTTTTTTTTTTTTTAAAAAACACAATCAAACACCAAAAAGCAAACCCAAAACAAATGATGACGGGGGTGGGGCGTTTGGGGTTGGTTTGTTTGTTTTGGAGTTTTTTAAAGAAAAGTGTCTCATCTAAGACACCTTGGCCAGACATCTGGTTCTTACTGTCTTCGTACAGCATTCCTAAATCACAGTTTGTGTTTGCCTCCATTTGTGTCCTGTCTTATGTTTTTTTCCAAAACCCATCATCATTTCCCCTCTCACCCACCAATGTTTTTGTAAGATTTACTCTTACTTGCAGTACTGGTCATGATCGTGCAGCAGTCACATTGCCACAATGATGTCTTTGTCTAATAGTTTCAGCACGAACTGTTGGGCCTTTCTTCCCCTAAGTACCCATGTCCAAATCTTTCAGGTTTTTTTGTTTTTTTCTGATAACACTGATTAAGTATTGGTGTCATGTATAGTTACAAGACACCTTTCTTAACCTCAGGGAGACTCCCACCTGAAGTGAATTTAAAGTGTTAAGCAAATTCAAGTCTGCTCTTGTACAATATAATATTTGTTGAATGATACAGTATCTTTACGCTGTGTACATAAATAAAAGTATTTTATTGAATAATTATCTACTGTGAGTTTCATTTACTGATGAAAATAATGACTATTATTTTTACTCGCTATTTGTAGCTTAAACAGTTTTTTGCAGTGCACGCACTAAAAGATGACTTGTTTATTTTGAAATATTCTGTTAAACTTGACAAAGGTAATGTTGTATCTATGGATATAACTATAAAACTTGTAAACTAATGTCCCTTCACCAACATTTAACATATTATTACCATGAGCTTGTTTAGTTGCATGACTAAAACACTAGAAGCTGTGCTGTATGTAAGTATGTATTAAAATAGTTAAAAAGCATTACATGGAAATGACCCTTCTGGCTTGTGTATTTGAAGTGTGTGGTCTATTTTTGCATTAGGCTCTAACTGTGAAGACACTTCGTTTGGTACCACATGACACCTCATGATTTAGTATGAGCCACCTTAATTTAACAAGAAGAAAAAAACCCAACCTGTCTCATTGCTAGATAACAAAATACAATTCTAAGCATTAAACGTATGTGTCTTGCATGGTGCTTTACAGGAATTTGTGATGCTTTTTAGCATTAGTGAGTTAAAGGAAAATAACATAATTACTGGCATTTTAATTATTCTTATAAGAATGCACTGTGTAAGCAACTGGCTGGCATAATTTTGCTAGCTGCCTCTGCAGTGAAGTCCCCAAGATTAACTGAAGCAGAAATAAGATGTTCATGTGTAAAGCTCTACTAACTGTGGAATGTGTGTGGGTACAGACTGGGATGAGAAGAACAATGCATAATAGTGTTTGTACGAATAAAGTCTTTTTTTTTTTTTTTTTTGGTAACTAATCTGTAAAAGGAATTTAATTGTTACTAATGTTTTGCTNAGAAAAACAAGCAAAAAAATGTTTTTAAAAAGAAAAGATTTTTTTTTTTTTTTTTTGGTAACTAATCTGTAAAAGGAATTTAATTGTTACTAATGTTTTGCTATTCAGATGTTTTCAATTAATAAGTAAATATATTTTACTTAGTAGTTCTTACTATATTCCCAGAAAAGTATTAGAGCATGCTTACGCTGACAGTGTTATTCAGCAACTTTTGATCCTGCGTTGTGGCATTGGTATTTAAGCTGATAATTTGGAACAAAAAGTAAGTAGTGGTCATTAATTAAGCAAATTATGCTTGTTGCTCTAGTTGTCAGCCCCCAGATGGGTTTCCAGTGTTGGAGGAGACATTGCATGCTCTGGATCCCGTTGACTAATTAGTGTGTTCTGCCAGCGGCAGTGTCACAGAGCAGAAACAAGTGTTCTTGCAGCACATTGTGCCTTCCTGTTTTCCAAGAGTAAAACGGTGCTGAGCGAGGTGGAATGACAAAGATAATGGTGCAGCAAATGTGCAAGGATGTCAGTGTTGACAGTGGCAGACAGGCCTAGCTTGAAAGGAAAGGAGTGGGACCTGCTTACGTGTCCTCAAAGAAGAGGACAGCAAGGAAATCAGCCGTGCCATTGCTTGCTGCTACCTGCGTGTGGGTGTTCTGATGAGTCGGCTGGGGTCACTTCTGCGTCCTTACGGATGTGACCTGAGCAGAGAGAGTGGAAATTTAATACTAGCTTTATCAGATAAAGGATACGTTACTTCTGGTCTGAAACACTTATTTCCTCACATGATTCTGTTTTTAGCTGCCTCTGCTGCTTTGAATGCTTAGTTCACATTAGAGCGCTGTATCAGCTGACGCTGTTTCACCAAAACGTTCTCTGACATTTACGGTAAAGGCTTGTGAGGATGCGCCTTGTTTCAGTACTGATAATCGATTGTGGCAGCTCCAGGTACTCGCTCGGCCCGATGTTTACATTGCTATTGCTACACAGGTCTGCCGCTTCCCTCTCCTGCTTTGCTACTTCTGGTGCCAAAAGCACTTTACCATGTGAATACTGCATTTTGTCACCAAAACTGTGCTCATGGACCTTTAAGCATGGGGCTTGCACTGAGCGAGGGGAAAAAATACACCTGAGAAAGGACTAATTTTGTAGAAGGTAGAGGGTTGACTTCCCTGCATTTCTGGACCATGCAGTTCTGCTGTCAGGATCTTTTAGAGTAAATCAAGGTGATAACTACGACACCTGGAAGAACAAAGCCATGCAGGCAAACTACAAAAGTACAGAGAAGTGGTTGCGTAGTGGTTGCGTAGAGCAGACATGGAGCATCTAACATGGGCTTGATCATCTTGTCTTGTGGGTCATGTTTACAGGAAGAAAGTGGACCCTGGAAAGCAGTAGTAGCCTTGCGTAGGAGCCATAGGAAATAAACATAAAAAAAAATTAGGAGGCTTTGGGATGAGGTAGCTGAGACTGGTTGTACAGTGCTGACCGGGTTGTGGTTGGACATGGACTACATAGATTGTCTGATGCTTTAGCTCTTCTTTTTTGCTCAGCAGCATATTGTTTTAAGTATCACTGCAACACTGGTTGAGGACAAGTTTGAGGACCTTTTTTAGGTCATTAAAGTGCCCAAGGCTGAAGGAGCCTACAGTGTGTTCTAATTTGTAGTAATTTATTCTTGTATTATCATTGCCTTTTTACCTTACATAATTATTTTTTACTCCAGCGGCTGTTTTACATATTCATGAGTACAAATCAATCTACTCTTTCATTTTCCTAGCCATCCTAATACTTTTTACTTGCCACTTTCCCCCCCTTGAATTCCTATTTCTTAAATGTTGGTGGCTTAGAGCTGTACCTGGTATTGCGTATGAAGTCTCCTCAGTGCCTTGTATTACACTAGTATTTCCTTTCCTCCACTGGAAATAGCTCTGCTGCAGCCGAAGGTTGCATTTGCCTTTCACGGTTGCATGACTTTAGTGCTTTGTGGTCCTCCCTGGCAGTGAGTTCATGCAAGTTTTTCCCTTCCTCAGCTTCAGAATGAAGCAGAGCCATCAGAGCGCAGGGAAATAACCAGAAGTAGGCGCCGGAGCAGAGATTCTCCTGTAGCACCTGGAGGAGCCCATGCAGGAGCAGGTTTATCCTGAAGGACTGCAGCCCGCAGGAAGGACCCACACTGGAGCAGGGGAGAAGTGTGAGAAGGAAGGAGTGCAGAGAGGACCTGTTATGGAATGACATTCCCCATCCCACTGTGCCCTTCGGGTGGGGGAGGCAGAGGAGTCGGGAATGAAGGAGTGAAGCTGAGACTGGGAAGAAGGTGGGGAGGAAGGTGTTTTTACTTTTGTCTTTGTGTCTCACGATCCTACTCGAATTTTAATTGACAATAAATGAAATTTCCCTGAGTCAAGTCTGTTTTGCCCCTGACAGTAGTTGCTAAGTGATCTCCCTGTCTTCATTTTGACCCATGAGCTTTCCATCTTATTTTCTCCCCCCATCCTGTTGAGGAGAGGGAGTGAGAAAGCGGCTGGGTTGGGGGTCTGGCTGCTGGCCGAGGTCAACCCACCACAATATGTTATGGCGTCGGCTGTGCCACCCATGACAACAAGGAGTCGAGGTAACACAAGGACTCTGGTGCTGAGGAATATTAAAATTTAGGGAAATTTGTACCTAGTCTGTCTGAATTTGACTTGCAAAGACTCCTCTTAAGTTTTTAAAGGTGTTCATGAAAGAGGTTCTAGTGCTGGTAAAACATCGCTGTATTATAAAACTCAGTTGTCAGGTTAACCTGTACTGGTATGCTCAGAGTTGACAAGCTGTCTGCCAGAAGTGGTGTTGGTGCTTCAGGGAGACCTGGAAGACAGGGCAGCAGCAGGCATCGTATCAGAACATGAATGCGCAATGCTTTTATTAAACCAAAGGTTATTTTGATGTAATAGTCTGAATTTTAGAAAGCTGTGTGGCTTGCGTTTTAAAAAAAAATCATATATGTGTATATAAAAAAAATAAAATAAGAAGTATCACCACTCAACCTTGTTTGGTAAGGGGAGGAGACCTGTAACTTTACAAGGCTCCAGGATGAGTTCTGCAGATGCTCAAGTTAAGCAAGGCCATTGGATGTCTTGGCTTTGAGCGATTTCTGAAGGATTACAGTGAGCAGACAACATACTGTCTTTGCAGGGAACGCAGTTGAGAACAACAGGAGAAATAATTTCTGAATTTCCAGTGGCTGAAAACTCCCTAAGAGAAAGTGTCAGCTACAAGTGAATTGATCTGCTACTGCTGGGTTTGTCCAACAAGATTTCCACAGTGACTTTTATTGAAACTAGAGAAGGATATTTAAGTGTGGTCACCGGAATCAAAGTGGTTCTCAAAGATCAAAATAGTTCCAAAAAGGACTACAGGAAGGATTTGAAGTTTGTGTCTCTAACAGTGAAAGGAGAAATTAATACACATAGATAATGAGTTTGCTGCCAAAAGGAGAAGGATATTGCTAGTAAATGATATTTTTAATCATGGAATTGAGCTAGTGGCACTTAGTCTAGATATGCACCCTCTGCAAGTTTGTGGATGACTCCAAGCTGAGTGGTGCGGTTGACAGCCTGAGGGATGGGATGCCATCGAGAGGGAGCTGGACAAGCTCGAGAAGTGAGCCTGTGTGAACCTCATGAGGTTCAGCAAGGCGAAGTGCAGGGTCCTGCACCTGGGTTGGGGCAACCCCCGCTATCAAGACAGGCTGGGGAATGAAGGGATTGAGAGTAGCCCTGCCAAGAAGGACTTAGGAGTACTGGTGGATGAAAAGCTGGACAGGAGCTGACAATGTGTGCTTACAGCCCAGAAGGCCAACCACATCCTGGGCTGCATCAAAAGAAGCGTGGCCAGCAGGTCGAGGGAGGTGATTCTGCCCCTCTACTCCACTCTCCTGTGACCCCACCTGCATCCAGCTCTGGAGTCCTCAGCACAGGAAAGACATGGACCTGTTGAACTGGGTTCAGAGGAGGGCCATGAAGATGATCAGAGGACTGGAGCACCTCTGCTATGAGGGTAGGCTGAGAGAGTTGGGATGTTCAGCCTGGAGAAGAGAAGGCTCTGGGGAGACCTTACTGCAGCCTTTCAGTACTTAAAAGGGACTTACAAGAAAGATGGGGACAAACCTTTTAGTAGGGCCTGTTGCAACAGGACAAGGGGTAACGGCTTCAAACTAAAAGAGGGAAGATTGAGACTAGATAGAAGGAGGAAATGTTTTACAATGAGGGTGGTGAAACACTGGAACAGGTTGCCCAGAGAGGTGGTAGATGCCTCATCCCTGGAAGTGTTCAAGGTCAGGTTGGATGGGGCTCTGAGCAACCTGATCTAGCGGAAGATGTCCCTGCTCATTGAGGGGGGGTTGGACTAGATGACCTTTAAAGGTCCCTTGCAACCCAAACTATCCAATGATTCTATGTGTTTGTTCTTTGACGTGGCCTCTAACAATAAGGAGTTATTAAACAGCCCTCCAAAGACTGATTCCTGCCATTTCCACTCCTGAAATGATAGTTGGATGTGAGTGAAGTGCAACACATTAAAAAAATTACAGAAACAAGAGGATAAAGTCGTCTCTGCTGGAAGCCAAACTGAATGCCATAATGGTATACGTGTCTGTAACCTTTACATATGGCCCAATTTTGGCTTAGAATCATAGCATCACCTAGGTTGGAAGAGACCTTTAAGACCATCGAGTCCAACCATCAACCTAACACTGCCGTTACCACCAGTAAACCATGTCCCTCAGCACCACGTCTACCCGTCTTCTAAATACCTCCAGGGATGGCGATTCCACCACTTGCCTGGGCAGCCTGTTCCAATGCTTGATGACCCTTTTGGTGAAGAAATTTTTCCTAATATCCAATCTAAACCTCCCCTGGCGCGCTCTTCTTGTTTTCTTTCTTATGTAGAGCCCGTAGAGCTACATGAGAACTGTTTCAAGTCCACACTGTGATGAATTGCATTAAAAAGAAATAATTTTGTGAAAACATTTTTGAAAGTAATACTTTTAAATATTTATTTTATGATTCAGGTTGTGTGAATCCACACGAAGACATGGGATGGTTGTGAATGTGTGGTGTGAAACTATAGACAAATGGAAAATGTAGAAAAAGGTGGATTAATCAGCTGTCTTTTGAAATGCCACTATTTTGTACTAACATTTTCATGTGATGATAATGAATTTACTATATCTGGGCGTATTTCATCACTGCCTGTAGCGTGAATGCACTTAAATAGGCAAGGATCACCGTTGGATTATGCGTGGATCTTTGAACAGCATTTTGCTTGAAGTTTTCAGGCTTAAAAGTGGTCCAAAGATTTTAAATAATATTTAGCAATGTTAAATAGTTGTAATTGGTATCAAGGACTTAAAATGTATTTAAAGACTCAGAATGTACTTCAGAGCACTTATTTTCATCGAAGTGTGACAGATGTGTACGTGGATATATTGTAAAGCACACATCTTCAACGTAACTGTATCTTGTGATGGGTGGTTTTGGGGTTTGGTGTTTTTGGGGTTTTTTTTTGTTTTTCATTTTTATGCTCAGCCCTGACTCGTCCTCCCGTGAACGGGCAAGCGGTTGACACCACTTCCCGGGTAAGCACTGCGTCCTCGGGTGACACGGGCAGCGGGTGACCGTGTGGCTGACTCGGCCCGCGCTGGTCTGCAGCGATGCCGGGAGGAACGTCACGCCAGAAGGATGACAGAAGACCCGAGAAAGCCCCTCCGGTGCCCCCGGGGGTGGGCGGCCCCCC
>VYXH01011591.1:544508-564891 GCA_013397275.1 Burhinus bistriatus | reverse complement strand
GAGAGCTCTCGGCGGCGGCGCTGGCCGCGACGGAGGAGGTGGGTGTCTCGCTCCGGTGTTTAGTGCCGGCAAGTTTTGTCCTGTGGGGGCAGGGCTCGGTGTTCCGTGTGGAGACAGCCCTCCGCGCCCGGCAGCCGCCGTCCCCGGGGCGCTGAGGGGGCGGAATCCCGCCGCTTCCCGCCGCCGGGCGCAGGGGGTGCCTCGCCGGGGCTGCGGGCAGCCCGCGGGTGGCAGCTGGGAATCTCTGCTGCCTCAGTGGGGGAGAGGAATAACCCGGTTCTTTTGTTGTTTGGAGTTTTGTTTTGGGGTTGTCTTTTTGGTTTTTTTTAGATGTATTATTTAATAGGTTTTGCTATGTGGCGTGGCTTGGCGAGGTGCTGAAGGGAGGGTGCGAGGGCTCGTTAATAAGCGCCTTTACTCGTTTTCCAAACTTGCAGCTCTCGGTGTGCGGTGGAGTGTCTTCCCCAGGGTTTTCGCTGGCCTGTGCGCCTCGCCGTGTGCTTCGGCACCAGCTTCCCTCGCCTTTTAGTCGGGTACGGACAAGGCTATTGAAAATCCCAGCTCCAGGGGGACCTGAGTTTCTTTCCTTCCCCCTTCTTAAAAACTGCGTTCAACACCAGCTTTGTAGTTGGCACCGGCAATTAAATTGGCCACCTTGAAACAGGGGAAAAATATTTTGGCATGTAACTGCTGTCCATTTCTGTATTTTTTTTTTTTTTCCAAAGGATGTTTTTAAAATTGTCTTTGGTTTCTTTGTAATTAACACTTTAACTGTTGGAGGAGTTACATAGTTGCTCGTGGTGATCCCAGACCGCGTAGTTGCTTTTGAAAGATGCCCTGTTCCTCGCAGGGTAAGGCAAGAAGAGCTTTGAAAGATTGGCCAGTCGTTCACCTGGGCGAGTGAGCGAGCTTTGTCGGTAGGCAGTACCCGCTGCTTGGAAAGACAGGTGATAATAATTTGCCCATAGCAAAGGCTTATTTTAAAGGCCTTTAGATGGTGCTTGTATTTTTGACCAAAAAGATTTTATCTATCCTAAATTCTGTCCTCTTTCATTTAAGTATTTGTTCAGTCCTTCTTTTTTTCCCCAGAGCTACTAAGATCATGGCTTTTATTTTGTGTGAGCGGGTTTGAAGCTGTTTAATTGCAGCGTAAAAAGTATCTTCTTTCTTTCAGTTGTGCAATTTAACTGTTAGCATAAAAAGGTGTAGGGGTTTTTTTTGCGTGAGCCATTAAATAAGAAAGATTGACGGTTTAAAAACTGTCTCATGCTGAATAAATACAGTGAGGATATACCAACGTATGTTAGTTTGTGACTATTATTATTGTAAAGAAAATAAATGTTTTCCCAAAGCCTTTACTCTGCTGAGTGAACCCCAGTGAGCAATCTGTTCTGCAGTAGAAATGAAGTATTACATTTTTAAAATTTTCTGTTGACACTCAGGAGACATAGATTTATTGTCTGAACATGGGACGTGTTGGGCGCCCTACAACTGCAAGCCCATTATTCAGGCAGGGCTTCTGGCTGTTCAGCTGTTTTCTTCAATGGGCCCTTCATTCTTTTCCCTTGGGTGACCTGTTTGATCTTGATAATCTGCCTGACTTGCTTTGTTTAATCCAACTTGTCTTTATTTTTTTTCACCCTTGGGCTCAGTAGCCCATGAACTAGTTACATATGTTTATCTGGTCGTGAACAGTAGTTCTTTAGACAGTACCTTGAAATCTGATATTTCTGAAGGCTTTACAGTGAGATTTCAAGACCTTTATGATATAGTCTACGGATTTCGTAGCTTACCTGTAGTGTTGTACGTGAGATGTGACCTACTATGTGAGAGGCGACGGGTATCTTGTGATGGGACAGGCACTGGGTGCCCAGTGTGGGGGGTTTTTGTGGCTGGTACCCACAGGTGGATGTGGTAGGAGAAAGGACTGTGGAAGCAGATAGGTGCTTCAGGAACGTGCTGTCTGTCAGCTCCTGCTGAGTGCCAGGAGCCGGCAGGATCCTCTGGATTTGGGGTTTGGGAGTCCATGCACCAGGGGACACAGAGAGGGGGCATAGTGCTGGATGATGGATGTGTGCAGGCTGGCATCGCAGCTTTCAGACACTGAGACCAAACGTGGAAGTCTTGTGCTATTGGCTTTGGCAGGTCAGTGGTGAGGACAGCAAAGTGTTGATGAGGCGGTTGCCTCCCTCCGTGCCCCTGACCAGGAGCTGCGGTTACTCTCAGCAGATAGGATATGGTTTCGCTCATCAGTAGACTGTGACAGTCCTTTCCTGGAGTAGAGTACTGTGAAACAAGCTTTAACATTTATTGAGAATAACTTTAAAAATCCACGGTATTACATAAATAGTATTTAGAGTCTCATTTTTATTGTGATTGAAATTGAGGCTCTGGGTACCTCAGCATCTTGGTTTTGTTTTGTTTTGTTGTTTTGTTTTTTTTTCTTCTAGCACATTAACTTCAGTAGAAGTGTGCTGACTTACACTGAGTTGAAATACTAAATCTGAACACTTACTTTAGTCATATGTTGAATATAAAACGTTCTGATTATCCTCAATCTAGTAGCTGTATAGCACGTCTTTAAAAGATTTCCAGAATCCAAACTTTTTAAGGTACAGGCTTAGTTTTGAGTAGGCTGAATTTTTAATGGTAGACATCACAACTTTTTTTTAAATGCTTTTAGAGTTTTTTTTACTGTCTTTCAGTCTATTTAAGTTACTCTTTTTAACAGAGCTTTTTCTTTGTCTGTTTGTTTTCTTGGTTATCATTTTATACGTATAAAATCTTGTACTTTTTTTTTCCTTTTGCTAGGACACTGCTACTAACTGCTGGGGGAGATTGTAATTTGTTTTCCATTTCTTTTACAATTGAGGGTATTTAGTCTCAGCATTAATAAATTTGATATGAAGAAATCTCAACACGAAAGCAATTCTTCAGTTGATTCTAAACTGTTTAGGAATCCGTGCATAGTTTATTATAAACACTTGAAGGAAGACAACAAGCTTGTCTAAAACCTGAAGGTCTATTGTCAAGATTCATAATTGTTAACGGATTTTAATGCAACTGGGAATAGTGCATTACTCATTTGTAAAACAGGAAGTCTATTAATTGCTTCTATATAAAGTAGAAATTATTTTTAGACTCTGTTGTAGAAAATATATAAACTTCAGTCTATTTCTGAAGAAGCCAGGAAACAAATGCTGCAATCCAGGAGGAGGAGGGGTAATTTTGATTCAGAATTTCAGATTAAAATTTAGGTATTGTGCAGAGCTGCAGTCAGTTTATTTATGCATCTATAATACTACAGTGCTCTCAATTTTGTCTGTGATGGGGAAATGAGCAGGGTGTAGTACTTATTTTCTTCATCTTTACATATGTGGGATAGTAATTTTCTTTCTGCTTCTGTAAAGTAACTTCTGTTTCACTTTTTACTTTTTCTTTAATTATGTCTTTCCATTTTACAGTTCTGGTTTAGAATTATAGAAGGGATGTTATGGGGAGTTGTCTTATGACCTCTAAATTTAAAGACATTTTTGAAACTGTCTTTCCGTAAGCCCAGCTTCCTGATGGCTTTTTGAGCCGCAAGTGCATTTCCGTACTATCCTTGGATGCTTCTTGTGGAATATTTATTGCAGCAGTTGTCCCTTAGAGAAACTTCCTTTGGAGTTACAGTGTTAAATTAAACGATGTGAATGCAATTGTCGAGTGCGTCTTGCTTTTTGAACATTTTGTATGTTATAACAGAGCAATAAATGAGGCTTCATTGATAGTGATGTGAATTAATCTTTCATTTTGTATATATTCTACAATCCTAAAAGTGAGGCATTTTTCATATCCAAGACCTTCTTTTGTCAAAATCAGCATTCACTACAGATATTTTTTTCCACTCCTGTTCCTGTTTGTATAAAGTCTTTCTTGTTACCACATCTGTTAGTGGAAAGTACTGGTAAACTTGTTTCTGAATCTAGAAGTAGTTCGAAGAGTGGAAATGCTGCAAGCCTGGATGCTTGGAAATTATCAGGGATTCATAAACTGATGCCTGAGAATTACTTTGGGAGACTGCAGGCATGTTACCAGAGGGAGTTGCTCTTTATGATGATGAGGGGAGGTACACGAGCAAGATAAACCCTATCTTACGGCCCTATCCAACTATGTCCTAATACTCTTTCTGTTTTCACCTCTTTCTCAGCAATGTCATCGTGTGCATGTGTGGTTTGCAGGGAGCAGAATCTTGGGACTCGAGGTCTGTCACATATCTGTGGAAGGAAACTGCTACATTATTAGCATCTTTTGAGATTTAAATCACTTGGACGTTTTCTTACAGTAAAGAGTTTTAGTCACACAGAAATACTTCAGGTTATTTTGAAACTGGGGACACATAAAAGTACAACTTGTTTTTAAAGGAACAATGACAAATAATGCTGAACAAGGTTTGAAAAATATGTTTTCAAGCTTGTGTTTTTAGATCAAAAACTTGATTAATAGTTTATTCTGAATTGCCTGAATCGGCAAGACTGTGGGAAGTGATGCATAACTGCACAACATTGATTCATGTCCTACATGTTTGCTGCTCAGTCAGGAAGCCTGAAGCTTAATGTCAAATGTGTGGGTGAAGCAGTTCACCAGAGCAAAATAAATTGTTCTACTTACATGGTGCTGAATAGGGGCATTATCTTGGGAAAATCTGTTTCAGTGACTTACTGTACTGTACAATACTTGTTACTTCAGACTGAACCATGAATACAATCTATTAGGATCCAAGCTCAAGGTCAAACATTCACTCTCACTTCTGTTGTGTAGTCTCTTTTCTAGAAATGCTTTCAAATAGGTTGCAGAAATCATAGGAATATTCCACCACCACCCCCCTTAGAGATACAGAATATATATCTCAGAAGTTTCAAGAAAGGGGATAAAGGTTATTTCCTCATCTGTAAAATGGGATCATAAGTTATTGGGAAGTAAACTGCAATATCTAGGTCTCCTGTCAGGACCAAAGTGAGTCTTGAGTTCATGGCTCTTGACTTTATATTTTTCACTATTTTAAAGCAGTCAGTGTCACATCCTCAGTACTCTTTTAGAATTTTGTACGTAATATTCAGTGTTGCAAACCATGGACTGACTAATTTGAGTCTTTAAAACTTCACTTTTGAATTATAGAAGCTGGAGAATGAAGAGGTCTACTTGATAATTTCCAAATCACGGAAAGAGTGAAGACTGCTGAAGTTAGGACTAGATGCAGAACTTATGCTTCCGTGGGAAACTGCCTTCCATTATGCATGTTTTGAAGATGAGGGGTGTTTTGTGCAGATGCTATTACTATTTTTCTTTCTTACTTTTATTGATGTTTTAACGGCTATATTACCTGATTTCTGATTTATTTGAATAATATTTTGGTGTTATAAAAAACAAATCAATGAAGTTTGTTTTATTTTTCTAGGGCATGCATTATGACAAATTTATGATTAGAAATGTATTTCCATATTTTACTCCAGATAGGTTTTTTAGAAACATGGGAATAAGAATCTGTATTTTTATTGTTAATAACTTAATAATTCATCAGGTGAAATAAATTTGTTCAGTTGGACACTTTTGTAAAGATCAGATGTGATTCATTGCCTGTAATGGGTTGTCCTTGATGAGGAACAGTATGGGTACTTTTCCAAGCACAGTAGTACCCCAAAATTGAAAGTGTTTAGGAAAAGTGTCTCTGTCAGGACGAGGTTTGCAGAAAGTGGTAGGAGCTGAATATTCAGTTCAGTGTATCATTTCACTTGTAGCATTGGAAAGAGCTTCTGATAGAAATTTTCATCAATTGTCATCAGTATCTTGAAAGACAACCTATGCTTTGTAAAACCAGGACTCATGGATTTAATGCAAGTTTGACCAGGACTTTCTGCTTTTGGAGTGGATGTGCAGATTAAGTTGAATTGGAGGAGGAAGAAAATGCTTTATGAACTGTATCCATAAAAAACATCCCCCAACACCCCCCACCCCCTTTTGGAAGCTAAGGTTCTTGTGTATCTTTTTTTTTCTTTTCTTTTTTGAAGCCAAGAACTTGATTTGCTGGGGAATCAAAATAGTTTTCAGGAGGGGGCATTTTCCCTGTGACAAAATTACGGTATTTTACATGTGAGGTTGATCAGAATTACTAGAGTAAATGACTATTTTGGTGTATTTTAATGCATCCTGGGCTGCATGAAAAGAAGCGTGGCCAGCAGGTCGAGGGAGGTGATTCTGCCCCTCTACCCCACTCTCGAGACCCTACCTGGAGTGCTGTGTCCAGCTCTGAGGTCCCCAACATAAGAAGGACATGGACCTGTTGGAGCGAGTCCAGAGGAGAGCCACAAAGATGATCAGAGAGCTGGAGCACCTCTGCTATGAGGACAGGCTGAGAGAGTTGGGATTTATTCAGTGTGGAGAACAGAAGGCTCTGGGGACACCCTGTAGCAGCCTGGCAGTATCTGAAGGGGGCCTACAGGAAAGATGGGGAGGGACTCTTTATCAGGGAGTGTAGTGATAGGAGGAGGGGTAATGGTTTTAAACTGAAAGAGGGTAGATTTAGACTAGGTACTATGAAGAAATTCTTTACTATCAGGGAGGTGAGGCACTGGAACAGGTTGCCCAGAGAAGGTGTGGATGCCCCATCCCTGGAAGTGTTCAAAGCCAGGCTGGATGAGGCTTTGAGCAACCTGGTCTAGTGGCAGGGGTTCCTTCCCCTGGCAAGGGGGGCGGAACTAGATGATCTTTACAGTCCCTTCCAACCTAAACCATTCTATGATTCTTTATAAAAAAACATCTATAAAGTCTCTGCATAATAATTCTAATTACATGTGTATTATAATAATATGTATGCAACTAAACCATGCATAGTTTTCCATCACAATTGAAATGTTATGCAGCGTGCAAGCATCTTCTCTGACTTAAAAAAAGAGATCTTCCTGAGGATGTTTCCAGTTAAGGTAATACTCGATCTCCAATATCAGAAGGGACTAATTTAGATTAAGTTTAAAAGAAGAAATTTCAGAAATAAGATTACCAGATGAAATTACTTGATTGCAATCAAATTTAGATCAAACAAATTAAAATGCTCTTAGTATTCGTATATTTTTATTTTCCTGTGCATGCAATGTGGAAGACCATGGTCTTGAAACAGCAACACAGTCCTCTAGTTTGTGTGGCACAAAACAAACAAAAAAATCAGTCCTGACTAAAAGTGTGTGATGCCAGCATTCACTTTTCATTCTTCAGATGCTTGTGATTGTTATGGTACACTCGACTGCCAGGATAGCCTCTAAAACCCGGGGTGATGCCCCTCTTCCTTTGGGTATTCAAACAGTTGCCAGCACAAAAGGTAGGAGCAAAGGCTTATTCACTAAAAATCAGGTGCCCTACGTGTGTGTTTGGGAACCTGTTGCTTTCCCTGGTTTCAGTAACTTTTTATCCATACTCCTTCTCGTTCCTTAAATATTTGTCGGTCTTGGCTTTCCCATTTGTAAATTAAGTATAGTGCTACTGAGCTTAATAAAATCATAGGTTCATGTTGGGTTCAGCAAGGTCTTTTGCAGAATGTCATTATGATCTGTGTGTGTGTACTACTAGATGGGTGAAAAACTGGTGATACGGTTGGGTTTAGAGCTGGCTAGTTGATTGTAACTTACCTGGAGGCTAGTAGCCAGTGGAATGTCCCAGCTGTCTGTCGTAGAACGTGTCCTGTTTAATGTTATACATGACTTGGAAGACGACCAGCCCTTGTTCATGAAGTTTGCAGATGATGCTAGACTGGGGAAAGAGGTGAGCAGTGGATGGCATTCAGAAGGACCTGAGCAGGTTGGAGGAGCTGGCTGGCAGGTAGTTTGTGAAATTCAGTAACGATGAGGCTGAGCACATATGAAGGAAGAGCTCCTTTGAAGGGAAGGGTTGCCCTTCACTTGGCACTTGTCAGACCACACCTGGAGTATTGCATCCAGCTTTATGTCCACACCCCACCCCGCCCCAGTACAAGAAAGATGTGGATTAAGTGGAGCAACTTCAGCACAAGGCTGCCGCGATGTCAGGGAGCTGTAGCACTGCCCTGGAGGAGAGGCTGAGAGAGCTGGGCTTGTTCAGCCTGCTGAGGAGATGCTTCATGGGGGTCTAATGGCAGCCTGCCCCCACTTGCTGGCAGGTTATCAAGAAGGTGGCAGGACAACAGGCAATGGTCATAAACTGAAGTGAGGGTGGTTCTAACTAGATATAAGGGCAATTATTTTTTTTTCTAGGAGGACAACTAAGCAGGAGAACAAGTTGCCTGGCAAGGTTGTGCAGCCTCTGTCTTTGGAGGTTTTCAGGATCATAGCAGATAAAGCAGCCTGGTCTCACCTGATAGCCGACCTGGCTTTGAGAGCAGGTTGGACTACATGACTCCTAGAGTACCTGCCAACCTGACCAGGTCTATGAATCAGTGATTCTGTGTTTCGCCTTGCAATAATAATCTGTCCTTAGAGGGGAAGAATATAAATATTAAAAAATCCGTAGTGCTTTCTGCTTGCATTGTGGATAGGAGCCCTCAGACAAATCTGCAAATGCAATCTTTGTTTTCTTCCTCTTTTCCTCTGATATACTGGGCAGGAACCTGCTCTAGGTGAAGAAATGTTGTAAATAATACCCTTTAAAAAGGAGGATCGGAATACTAATCTTCAGCCATGTTTTCAGGGTGTCTCTGTAGATTGCTGCTTCTTAAGGGCTTGCTGCTGCGTTGTTCTCTAGCTTTTAGCAGGACGCTGCTTGGTGCGAGAAAAGGTGGCAGAAAAAGAAGCGAAGTAGCTTTTGGGGAAGTGGATTCTGCATGCAATCTGAAAAATGAGCATCTCTGTGGATCTGCCCTTGTTTGCGTTGCAGCCTGTAATAGAATTTCCTCAGATTTAACTGAGCCAGGAACTCGGCTTCGTATTTATTTTCTGCTTGAACCTATGCAGTTCCTTATTATTCCATTGCTTATGATTTAGGTAATTTTCTTTGATAAATTTAAGAATAAAATTAGTACAGTATAGGACTGTTAGCTATTAATAAAACCAAATGCACATTAAAAGAAATAATGATCCAGGCTTGATACAGTCGCCTTCTATAGTTTACAGCATGTGATGGTAAGCTGTCATAATAGAAATGCCTGCTTCATTCACACCCACTGTAGTATAAAAACATCTCTTTAAACAAAAAAAAAGTCTACAGTCTGTGTTTCTTAGGAATAGTCTTGTATGGAGAACAAACTGTGCTATCAATTTTTATTTTTTCTAACAGAGCCATCTTGAGGTACTTAAAAAAGAAAAAAAAAAAGGGGGGGCGCGGGAATTAACCACCTTCTGCATTCTTTTTTCTCCTTGCTTCTCTCCACTCTCAAAAGAGTCTATATATCAAATTTCAGCAAGGTTTACTTCCCAGCAGGAGTTCTGCAGTTGGAGGTGGAAGACGACTCAATTAGGCATTACACAGCAATATTCAGTAAGTGATGTGGACACAAGAGGATTTTAGACATTCATGGGCTTTGTCTTCACAGGTTTGTAGGGTTTTATTTAAATTTTTTTATTTAATTTTCAGGCTTTTTCAGAGAAGTTGCTTTGCAGCTTGCCTGCACTAAGCTTTCTTCTTGAGTCACAGTTCCTTGGCAATCAATCTCCTTGTTTCATCTTTTCTGTTTTCTATTAAAAAATGCTCACTGGCTCATTCTTTCTGCACCGTTAAGAATGAAGAATCCTGATGTTGCTGCAGTTCCAGTGCACACTCCTTAAAGAGAAGGTATGTCGCCTTTACAGTTCTTAGGGTGGTAGAGGTGGAAAACTTGGCTGCGTGCGCCTCTTTGGATCTCAGTGGATAGGTACTGTGCCACCAGGTATGAACGCTGCACTGCCCTGTCGTTTTTGCGGAGTTTGCATTGGTCCTGCTTCTGTTGCCTTCTGACTGTTGTATAAGTAATGACTTTTAGAAAATAGTTTTGATGAAGTGGAAATGCAGATGTTGATCAGTATTTGTACCTGGGTAGCTGAGAGCTGGTGGTTTGTTGTTGGTCCCACAATTAGAGGAAACTATTGAATGAAATTTGTTGCACAGCCATAGCTGAGAGACCTTCTAGTCCTGGAGGCAGAGTTAAGGAGAGGGTAAACTGAGTCACAGAGAGGAACACTGACTTTCTTCTATAGTCTTTGTACAAGTATAAAAGCAGTTTTATTTTCTTTGCTAAAACTGCCCTTTGCCATGGAATCAGAATTGCAGTCTCATGGATGCCAGGCCACTGGCCTTTATTGTAGAGGTGTTAGTGCTCTGAGATTGTAAGGTCTGCTGTGGGACACTGCAGACCCCACCTCCTTCCATACCAGCTTTCATGGTTGAAGATAAGCGCTCTTGGTGGAAAATTGGAAATAATAGAATAGAATATTTCGGTTGCAAGGGACCTATAACAATCATCTAGTCCAACTTCCTGACTACTTCAGGGCTGACCAAAAGTTAAACCACAGTATTAGGGGCACAGTTCAAATGCCTCTTAAACACTTACAGGCTTGGGGCATCAACCACCTGTCTAGGAAGCCTGTTCCAGTGTTTGACCACCCTCTTAGTAAAGAAATGTTTCCTGATATCTTGTCTGAACCTTCCTTGACTCAGCGTTGGAACCGTTCCCATGTGTCCTGTCCCATGTCCCCTCCTCAGGAAGCTGTAGAGAGCAATGAGGTTGCCCCTAGCCTCCTTTTCTCCAGACTAGACAAACCCAAAGTCCTTAGCCACTCCTCACAGGACACTCCTTCCAGCCCTCTGGGAATAAGTGCTGGGGGCTGTCCTTGGGGATCATTTCACACTCAGCCGATTCTGGTTTCTGGTGCAAGTGCCATTCGAGATCTGACTGAATGGGACTTCTCGGCATGAGAAACATCACCCAGGAACATCTGATTTTGATGTGATATTTTAATTACATTTTCTTTTTCTTACATATTGATTTAAAATTTAAAAATCATTACAGACTTGGTGAGGCCTAAATATATTGGAGTCTAGTAAGGGATCTGAATTTTTTTCTTTCAAAATACGTTGCTGATTTTTAAAGGCAAACTTACAAAGTTACTAGCTAAACTGCTGGAACGAAAGCATACCGCCCTGCTACAAGTCTGTTTTTTTAACAGCAGTAGTTTCTTAGGCTTGGAATATTTTCTTGCTGTGCGTTTGCTCAGGTAGATTGGTTCAATGACTAACCCATTGTAAGCAGACAATTAAACAGGGAACTTGCAAAGTCATAAAGCGGTCTTTCCTCTTCCAGTCTGTAAATATGAATAAGAGCTGCCCTTTCCTCCTAACAGTTTGACCAGAAAGGACCAGCTGAAAACATCAGACAGCAGAAGTGAGGGCCAGTCTTTTGGCCAGAATGGGTCACCTGCCTTTCACAAAAGTGTCTGGGCGCTCCTTGGCCTCCCAGGATCTGCTGTACATTGGGCACACATGGGAAATGTGAGGGAAGAGGTGGAACGGAAGGAGGCAATCTGTGGACCACTACTGTGGTCCACACCAACCACTGCTACCTCTTTACTCTCACCTGAAGGAAAGAAGGTGATGAGCACTGAGACAGATGAATTGTCAGGCATCTGGATGCCAGTGGGAGATCTTAACCTTTGGGGTAGGTAACTTCAAGAGCTGCTGTTTGTCCCTGTGTTTCTGTGATTGCTGTGGAGCCTGGAAGGGAGCAGTTTGACTCATTAACTCAGGTTAGAGGTTACACTATGTCTGAGAAGTCAATTCTATAGGGAAAAAAGCTCTGTATTTTGATAGCCTTTTTGTCATGTCATAGAATCACAGAATGGTTTAGGTTGGAAGGGACTGTAAAGATCATCTAGTTCCGACCCCCTTGCCATGGGAAGGGACACCTGCCACTAGACCAGGTTGCTCAAAGCCTCATCCAGCCTGGCTTTGAACACTTCCAGGGATGGGGCATCCACACCTTCTCTGGGCAACCTGTTCCAGTGCCTCACCACCCTGATGGTAAAGAATTTCTTCATAGTACCTAGTCTAAATCTACCCTCTTTCAGTTTAAAACCATTACCCCTCCTCCTATCACTACACTCCCTGATAAAGAGTCCCTCCCCATCTTTCCTGCAGGCCTCCTTTAGGTACTGGAAGGCCGCTATGTCCAGTACGTCAGGGCAGTTGTTCAATTGTTCAGATTCATAATTTTGTAATGCAGTACACATGAATATAATAGCTTATGTGTTTCATGTTTAATGGGTTATTTTTTTCCAATTGGAATTTTTAAATACCTTTGGAACGAAATTTTTGTATTCTGTGTCTTAAAAGCACATAGTTGTTCAGTTTCTTAAATAATTTTATGTTAAACTAGATAACGTATACTCAGTGGTCATGATGTTGCATCTGTTCAGTGTGGGGCCCAGTACAAGTGAGGGACTGGCAAACTGGAGTGAGTTCAGTGAAGGCCACTGCTGTGTTTGGGAGTGGGAACAGGTCGGGAAAGGCTGAGGGAACTGGGTTTGTGTCATTTTGAGAAGAAAGGACTGAGGGAGATTGTTCCCTAAGGCAGGGTGGGAAAAGAAGATGGAGCCAGGCTTTTTTTGGAGGTGCCCAGAAGGAGAGGCAGTGGCCACAAGCTGCTGCAAGGGTAATTCCAGTTGGGCATAAGGGAAAAACTTCCTGGCGTGGCTGGTCAAGTACAGGAGGAGGCTGCCCTGGGAGGTGGTGAAACCTCATTTGGGGGGATTCAGAAGTCAGGTGGAAAAGGCCCTGAACAACCTGATCTAATTTTGAAGACACCTGTCCAGGGTATAGGAGAGAACATTCGGAGGTCCCTTGCAGCTTAATTTGAGCCGTGATTTCCACAGTGGTTGTTTGAATGCACGTGTGTAGCTGTGTGGTGTGTGACTTTGTTAGCACCAGAATCAGTAGGGAAACTGCTTGAGCTACAAACGCACACTGTGCCATGTGCTGCTAGCCCAATTAAATCATCTGCCTTAATCTTGATTTAAACATCTTTGACTTGAGTTAGTTCCCTTGCCTCTCGATAGAAGAGTGAAAAACTTCTCTTTGAAATATGGTGCTGTTAAGAGATTGTTCCATGAACGTGCCGTCTACTACATAAAATGGCAATAATTTTATTTTTATGGAGGGTATTACTGGAATGTGCAATACACAAGCTCTCTTTGCTGCTGCAGTGTTTTTCTCAGCATCTAAAAAGTAGAGAAAAATCTGAGGAACTTCAAGATGATTTAATGCCATGTACAAGTCAACCCCTGAGGCATTCTTAAGTGAGAAAGTGTATCTTTCTTCTTGTGAATAACAGCACTGTTCAGATGGGAGCAAGCAGGTCAGTGGCTAGGGCTCTAACACTGGGTCTGTGTCCTTCCTCGGCACAATTCTTGTGTAATTCGAAGCATGTCACTGTGAGCTAGATCAAAATGGAAAACAAGCTGAAAACTTCCATAGCTCAACTCTGTGTGTTAATTGTTGGTATTTGCTTGTGAGGAAGCAACTGATTTTTAAAATCATTGTTGATGTTAACTTCCACAGGTGTTCAAAATCTTGCATCACATGCTTAAAAAAAAAATACTCTGAAGGCCTTTTAGCTACTGTCTTAAAGATGTATTTGGAAGAGGTGCTCAGACTAAATTTCAGAGGTTTGCCAGTTATTGCGTGTTTCACACTTGAAAATCTATGTTTCAGTGATGATTCAACTGTAAAAGAAGAAAGAAAAATAGCCTTTTTTCGAACTGTAATTTCCCCTCATTTTGTCTGACAGTTTTGGTGTGGCAAGATGCATTCCAGACATTTGTAAACAGGAACACGCCTTTGAGCTCTGCAGATATAAATTGTAGCAAGAGGCTTGAGAAGGGACACTGTATAATGACAGCCCATAATGGAATATTTTGTGTTGTAGAGAGTTTTTTTATATGTATATGAATCCTTTCTGAGCCTTGGCTCTGAAGCTACTTATTTTTGTCTAGGACTTGATTAAGAATTACCAAAGCTTAAGACAATTTAAAAAGGAATTTTGTATGCTTAGAAAATGCAAGTTGTTATGAATTGCCTCATCATATGAGGATCTTGTGCTACCAGAGTTGTTATCCTTGCTGGCACATTTGTCCTGATGATTTGCCCTTGCATGCCTGATGTCAGGGAGATAGATTGGCTGGTCCCTCCAAAGGCTGGATCCTTTTTTGAGGCACTCCCTTCCATTCACTGCCACCTCTTCTGTAAGTGGCAATTGATTTGACATCTGTATCCTGATTCATTTGGTTTATTATTTCTCTGCTGTACCATGAATTTCACTATCTCCTTCAACTTACTCTTTTCATACTTCATCTATGGAGACTTTCCAAGGGTTGGGCTGTTTTGGATGCAGTTGCAAATAGAAACGGTAGCTTCTTGACATTAACATCTGTGGGCTACTCAAGAATAGGACAGAAAATTTAGCATTCCACTGTCTTGTGTGGCTTTTGGAATCTTACTTTTCCTCCTCAGCCTTGTTCTGGGATCTTTCTTTCTGATATGCTATCTTTTGAGTGAAAATCGGTTTGGGGCAGAGTGTATGCATTGCTCAGCACAGGAGGTCCAGTTTTTCCTTCTAGATGATACTGGAATATCACTGTTAAGTACTGTTATGGTGAGGGAAGGACAATTTCTCTCATGGGTTCTGAGCTTTGCTCTCTCTCAGTGTGTATTCAGGACCAAAGTATGGGGGTGCTTTGTAGGTTTATTCTTTTCCTTAAAACATGAGAGCAATGGCATTTGAGAAAAGAGGAGGAAAGAGAAGGTGCTCGGGAGATTGCTCGCTAGTACTTCACTCTACTCAGGAGAGGTGGAAGTAAAGGGGCTCAAGCAGAGTTTTGCAGATTGCCAAAGAAAAGAAGAAACTGTAGATAAAGTGTATAGTTAAAACTTGTGGTTTCTGATTGCCAAATGGAGGAAAGCATCATCAAAACTGAAAAACTGATGCGCTTCCTAAAATTTTTATCCCCCCTACCCTCCCCCTGAAGATTTTGAAAAAGAATATATACTCCAAAGAGGCATTGAAATAACATGTTTTAGTAATCTGCTTGTGATTGTCACAGTGGGAGCTGCAGAGGACCAAATAGTTTGAAAACTTCATCTTTCTTCAGCTGCCTTATTGAGATCATTACAAAAATTGGCTCCAATACAGAGGGCTGTGTACATAAAAATTTGGCCTAGATGTATTTTGAAGCAAAAAGCCAGGCACATTTCCTCTCTTCCATAATGGTATTAGCTAATAGGTATGAGCTTGGCCAAATTGAAAAGGAGTGTCTCAATATTTGGAAGTTATGTTCATCTGCAAAACATGTTCCCTTCATTTTTGCAGGGTTTTTCAGTCTGCTAAAGGCGCTGTGGATACACTAGGATGGACACAGAGGAATTCCCTCCTCCACCACCAGAAGGTAATTGAAATAGTTTTGAGTTTTAAGCCAATTTTGTTGTAACAATTTGATTATATTTCCAAAAGTGTTTTTACCTCCCCAACACTCCCTTTCCCCATATCACCTTAAGACTTGATCCCAGTGGTATTTTGCTGAAACATGAGCTCCTGCCATCTACCCTGTCTTGTTCTTGGACCTTGCTTGTTGGTGTTGAGAGAGCATGGTGGGAAGAAACCTGGGAAGCAATTGGTCCTTACAGTCGAAATCTGCAAATATGCATTTTCTAAGGCAACATTGTGTGGACCGTATCATCACACCTTCATCATGTGCTTTGGCAGCCTCAAGCGTTCATGCACGTGGTGCCCTGTAGAGAAAAAACAAGTGAAACCTGTAGCACCGGCAGGATGTTTGGACCAGTGCCTCAAATGCCTGGACGGATTTGGAGTCTGAATTGAGAGGACAGAGAGGGGCGAGTTGCTTTCTGCTAGGGCATATGCTGCTTCCACCAAGCATACTTAATCTGGGCAATGTCTGCTGAGGGCTGTAGCTGAATGTGGAGTTCTCTAGCCAGGATGCATTCCCATGGGAAGCAGAGGGGAGGCATAAACAGCTGAACGTCTGTGTGATCAGAGCACCGACATTTATGGAAAAGTGTGATGTATGCTGGACTATGGAGCTGGTTCTGTAAAGTTAGCACTTGGTGCCCCTTGCCTGCTGTATGCTGGTAGCTCTCTGGCCGCTTGTATCGCCCAGGTTTCAGAGGGTGTAAAGATAAGATGTACAAAGACAACATGTCATTGCCTTCTGCATTTATCCTCTGTAAGAGAACATGGGTATATTTTTTTTTTCCCCATTTTCCTGTTTGATTTCCTGTAAACGCACCTTTGTGTAGTGCTTGGTATTATGTATTTTAAGTCTTAAAAGGATTTGGCTTTTGATAGTTGCATGCTGGGAGATTTCTTAGGAGAAGAATGATATGCTTGTTCTGATCATCTCAAAGCACAAGTTTATGGAGACATGGGTTATGGAGACCTGTGGTTGAACCCAGTGCAGCTGTTCTTATTTTGATGAAGTTGCTAGTATGGTTTGTATAGATAGTGACTTTCCCATAAATTTTTGATCTGTCCCTCATATAGGACATTATTACTTACGGATTTACACTGTTATATACATTGATATATGTATTATAGGACTTTTTACTTATTGTTTACACAGAACTTATACCTGTGTGAAACCATGCAAGTATGAAAGAGGATTTGTCTTAGTTTTGTTCAGCCATAATTCTCTAGGAATTTGCGAGTTGCCTTCCTGGATGAAAACTGCTTTCTCTCTAACTTAGACACTGGCACAGATAGAGGTCTGATACTAGATATTACCTAGGAAATTGGGAATGTGAAAGATGCAGAAAGTTGTGAAATCAGCTTTTAATAGGTTAGATTTCTGGCCAGCATTGTTGACAGTTCTGTTTATGCTCTGAGATATCACTGAGGTTATTGTTGGCAAAAATGCTTTTCCTGTCTTTGTCCTAATCCATGTGGTCAGGACCCTGAATTTAGCTCTGTTTTGTTTAGTGACAGTTACTGTGAAACTGTCTCTATTGGATAATCCATCTCCAAAGCAATGTAGTGCTGCAGGGGAAGAGTCATCCCTAAGGAATCAATATTTCCACTTCAGCAGGGGCTGCCATTCTTCAAAGACAGCTAATAATTGTGGCAACAGCTCCAACTTTGTGCAGCATGTCAGTGTGTGGGATACTCCGACAAAAATTCAGGGTGACATAGTTCAGTATGATTCCAGAATTCAGGTTCTTTTTCTGCAAAGCTTTGTGACATGTAGAACTATGTGTATCACGTGCATATTTTCACACATGTCACTCCTTAATAGGCTGGGATTAGACCTCTGTAACACATAAATTGAGATTCTGTTCTACCTCATCTTGCATCAATGAATGCTTTGCCTGTCATCTCAAAAAGCTTTGTCTGAAACTATTGGAACTTGTATATTTTTCTACTTTACCATTGCTAACTCTCTTTAAAAAGCATATTAACAAAGGGAATATCAGCAAAGATAAATTTTGATAATTACACTAAAATACATTTTAGTTCACTCTCTAGATAATTTTCCTGAGCCTTTTCGCAGGTGGAAAATAAGAGAGAATTTTAGGGCCAAGTACAACTGCAAATACCCATAACAATTAAAGGAAAGAAACATATAGGATTTTTTGTAACAGTTGAGGGGTTTTTTGGCATGTGTATATGCTGGCCACCCATGGTGTCTACTCAGACGGGATGAGCAGCACCTGCCAGTGCCTTCAGACAGTGGGCACATGGGTGGGTGCTGTGGCTTGTAGTGAGGATGAGGCTCCTGCTGTCTGCAGGACCCTTTGATACATCATAAAAAAGTAATTTTAGCTTTTGCATAATGATTCTAAAATCCTGAACTGGGGCCACAGATGAAACCACTTGGTTTTTTTTGTTTGTTTGGTTGGGGTTTTTTTTTGGTTTTTTTTTTGTTTGCTTGTTTGTTTTTTTTGTTTTTTTTTAAAAAAAAGGTTCTTGTGACATCATGGGAATTTTTGTTTTGCCTACTTGTTGTCCTAACAAATACAGCTGTAGTGTTGAAAGTCACATGGGTTCCTTTGCATTTACAGGTGTATACCTTGCACTATAAATCTCAATTTTATTCTTGTCAAGTAGGTTTTCTATGGCTTTGACAAGTAACTTCCACAAATTTATTTGTATCAATCCTAATGTATACAAAGGCGATAAATAATGGTAAACCTTCATCTTTGTCATGGGGATGTTGTGAGAATGTATAGGAAAGCTATGCAATTAAATTCATGCTAAATCATGTCTTTCCATTAGTGATAACCGTCTGATTCTCTGATGTTGAATCTGAATCTGAGGTACAGGTAAGATCAGTAGTAGAGCTGCTTCTGCTACTTCCTGATAGGGGGAAAAACTACATGTGATAAGAGTAGAAGAGAACATATTTTACCTTTATTTATTTCATTTATTATGCTTATGCAACATATCTGCTCATAGCTGTTTGGACATTCCATTCATGCATTGTTAATTAAGCAGTGACAAGTTTGTGCTAGTTAATTCCCTTACCCCAGAGCAAATTCAAGTTCTGAGAAACTTGAGAAAAACTAGTGCCTGTATGCTCCCTCCTCCAGACAGCTTTAAAAAGAGATTTTTTTTCTTCTAGCCATGATTAAAAATTCCATGGTATTTTTCTCTGTATATTTTGAATGAATGTACGTTTCAGCAGCCAGGGAGCAGTTGGAGGGGGTAAATGCAAAGGCTTCCTTGGCTAAGAGCATAATCCAAAAAACTGCTTCTGAATTTGACACTTGAGATTATAGTGCTAGCTCATGTTCCTGTCTTTAGTGTGTCTGTGCATATGAATTTATGCACAAAGTGCTGGTATTTAAGATTTCATACAAAAATTTCCATGGCTATTTTGTGAAATAAAATAGAGGATGATTCCTGTTCTCTCTATCAACAACAAAAAAACCTGTTAAAGATAAATGGAAATGGCAAATTTTGTCATGGCTGTAAGTTATAATTATGTTTTTAATTGGTTGCTGTAGCAGAGTGTCCTTAACCAAACCCATTTAGACAAGAAAAGGATATGCTGTGGACTGCAGACCGTGCAGCGAGGAATTAAAAAGCCAGTAATTCTGAGAATCAGGAATCACGTGGTGCTTCTCCCGTAGAGAATGTCCTGTCTTCATGCTGACCAGCTGGGACTGGAGATTGGATGTTTAATGCTAGGGTGGTGTTTATGTGCAATGGCCTGTGCTTGTGCTATTACTGCTTTGTTAGGAGATGTGGTCTCTGGCTGCTTTTCATTTCTTTACTCGGAAAACATCTTACCATCTTGCGAAGTGGAAATCCTTTTCTTTAAGCGAGGACTTAAGAGGTGTTTATCGGGGCCTGTTTCAAAAGGGAAACCAACTTTGTTTGCTCAGCAGGATGGATACCTGACAAACAGCTTCATGCCCAAGGGGAGCTGGGGGGGCGGTATGTGTGTGCACCCTCTGTGTCAAATAGGCTTCCGATTTTGCATTTTCGTCTCTGAATATGTCTCTCTCTCTCTCCCTATTTCTGGTATGTGGTACTACACCTCATACGATTTCTCTGTGAAAACTATTAGAAAACATTGAGTGTATTTCCTCATACTGAGTATACTTGCCAAAAATTCATCCCAGTTGTCCTATACCAAGTTGCCTTTTACAACAGTTGTAAGACCTAAAACCAGAGCTTAACGCTTATTTATAATTAACTGAGTCTATCAAGGTAGGTTACTGTACAGTGATGAGATCTGGAATATGGCTGCATCACAACAGGGTTCTTGAATCGTAAACAGATGGTATATTTTGTTTCCTATTTATAGGAAATTAACATTATTTATATTAAAATTTTAAAGTGAAATACTGACATTTTAATGTTCGTACAAGGACATTGTGAGAATGAATTTGATAGTGTAGTCTTCGTATTATTGCCAAATGCTCTCTTTACCTGAGGGGGAATCACTTGTCACTCTTCTCCCAAGTAACAAGCAATAGGACAAGAGGAAATAGCCTCAAGTTGCGCCAGGGGAGGTTTAGATTGGATATTAGGAAAAATTTCTTCACCAAAAGGGTCATCAAGCATTGGAACAGGCTGCCCAGGCAAGTGGTGGAATCGCCATCCCTGGAGGTATTTAAAAGACGGGTAGACGTGGTGTAGAGGGACACGGTTTACTGGTGGTAATGCCAGTGTTAGGTTGATGGTTGGACTCGATGATCTTAAAGGTCTCTTCCAACCTAGGTGATTCTGTGGTTCATTTGGGAAGCCTGAGGTGCCCTTGAAGACCAGGTGTAGTGGAGAGCTGGGTGTTCACTCACCTACACCACTGTCCCCAGTACTGTGGGTAAAGCTAGGGGAGAAACCTTGTTCTGCTGAAGTTTGGGATCTAAGATGTTCTTCAATAGGATGAATTATTTT